>DWMZ01005903.1:0-10650 GCA_018249855.1 Eueides tales michaeli | reverse complement strand
TATAATCAGTGTAAATATGTGTGACGCGACATTTTCATTTTATCATTGTCACTGTTTAGTCTGGTGAAACGGTCATATATATATTTTTTTAAAGTTTTTTTTTTTTAATTGCTCTTGAAGGAAGCCGATTTGGTAAGTGTTGTGACTGAGTCATATTTTTAAGGCTTTCTACTTGAGTGTGCTTGCGTGTTTTTATTTGAAAAAAAAAATAATTAAAGATTTTTTTTAATTGCTCTTAAAGGAAGCCGTTTTGGTAAGTGTTGTGACTGAGTCATATTTTTAAGGCTTTCTACTTGTGTGTGTTTGCGTGTTTTTATTTAAAAAAAAATAAAGTTTTTTTTTAATTGCTTTTGAAGGAAGCCGTTTTGGTAAGTGTTGTGACTGAGTCATGTTTTAAAGGCTTTCTACTTGTGTGTGTTTGCGTGTTTTTATTTAAAAAAAAAAACAGTTGCTTATGAAATGTAAGAAAAAAATATTTGTAAAACAAAAAAAATATATAACGTTTGAAATTTGTGTCTTTTAAATCGTACGGCATTTTAAATTTACCAGATTGTACGTTTTGCAGCTTCACGCTGTATCCTGCTCATGGCAGGATTTGTAGAGGGATCTTGGTGGTTTCTTTTATTAACATACACTTTTTCCATAAAAAAAAACTTTCTTTCCTAACTCTCCGCCGACTGAGATTTTGCGTGACCGGAGAAGCTCTACGTTGCCTCCTTGTTACTAGAGATTAAATAATAATAAGTATGTTTATTTCATTCACCCGAGTGGAGATCGAATCCACAATTGTTGTTCACACTTGTGTTGATTTATATTATTATTTAGAACTTTCCAGTGATTGTTCCCTCCTTCCTGTGAAGCTGAGTGAGTCAAGGATTCCAGTGATCCTTCACTCACTCAGCTTCACGCTGTATCCCGCACATGGCAGGGTAGACAGAAGGAACTTGGGAACCTAGTGTTAAGACACTCCGTTCCACTTGCGTTCCGTTCAGCAATAATATTATTTGTCATTTCTTCACACTTGTAACAACACAAAGCGCGGCGTTTAGTTCCGCCACTTAACACGCAATGTCTCAAATTCAGCGGAAAGCGAGAAACGGAGTGTTTTAATATTGGGTTTCTAAGTTCCCTCTGCTATGCGATATTCCTCTGCTATATTATATAAGTGGAAACGTTGTGGCGCAGCGGCACAAGCGTGTGACTGTAACCGACAGGTTGTGGGTTCGATCCCCACTCGAGGAAATGAAATATTTAATATTGTCAATTAAGATATTTAATGTTTCATTTCCTTCACTCTGTTAAAAACGCAAAAAGCGCGGCGTTGAGTTCCGCCACTCAACACTCAATGCCTCAAATTCGTCGAAAAATGGAGAACGGAAGCGGAAGGGAGTATCTTAACACTAGGTTCCCAAGTTCCCTCTGTCTACCCTGTCATGTGCGGGTTACAGCGTGAAGCTGACTATAAAAGTTAAGGAGTTATACTGTAACACACCTACATATTTGCAAAACTAAAGAATCAGGTCTGTTTGTCAACACCGCTATAGAGTGCAGACAGGTTTTGTAAACAACCGACGTGGTTCATTAACAAGTCAATAAAAAAAGGTTAATTTTATATATCCATATATGTATTTTTAAATGTACGGACTCGGGTTCAATGGACAATATCCAATTATAATGGAATTTTGTGTGAAATTTTGAATATTAATTGCGGGAAGTGTATTTGCACGCTTCTATACTGGCCAGTCGAGGCGCAGGGGCACAAGAGACAGGTTCCCCAGTCCCCTCTCGAGAAAAGGATTTTTTTTTATTTCTTCGCTTTAATAAAGAGACAGAGTGCGGCGTTAAATTTTGCCACTCATTACACAATGTCTCAAGAATTGGTCGAAATATGGGGAATGGAAAGAACAGCTTGAAGCACAAAAATATATTGAAAGAAAGATATTATTTATATTAATATGTCACTTTCAGATTTTAACGATTCTAGCATCAACTCACTCACTCTCTCACTCAGCTTCACGCTCTAACCCGCAGCATGAAGCATGAAGCTAGTGTTAAGACACTCCGTTCCACATCCATTCCCCACTTTCTGCCGAATTTGAGGCAGTGCGTGTTGACTGGCGGAACTCAACGCCGCGTTTTGTTTCTAGTATCAAATATTAATATTTATCGATAGATTTGTAATTTTAACCAACTTATAATAACACGCTAACGGTAACAAGAAATTGCAAATTTTATGTTCTTGTTAAGAAATTTTAATACCTGCAATAAACGGAAATTGAACCTGCTCTCATCATCATAAAACGCATTTCTAAGCATAATACTATCACCATGCCCTCTATATATACTTATGATAAATATGTAACTGATCACTGTCTGTACATGGAAAGTATATTAAAAAAATATGTGGGGCCGTTTATTAATTTAATTGGGCCCAAAATAGTTATTTAAAAAAAAATGTTTGTCGCAATAACGCATACAAACGCACAGACAAACGTGCGTTTGTATGCGTTAATCTCAGAAACGGCTAACCATATTTAAATGCAATTTTCACGATTTTCATTGTTTATATGTATTTTGGCTACCTTTCATTAACATTTAATGTTTGTTTTGTTTAAATCGGTTTATAAATAAATAAAATACGCCAATTTAAAAATCATTAATTCGAGAAAATTGAAAGAAATTATTCGTATAGCTGAAATTTTAGTTTTCAAAATATAGATATTGTTAAAAAAGTGATAATATTATTAGAACATCAAAGTAATTCAAATTAGTAAATAAAATACTGTAATTCAAGCGGGCGAAGCCACGATTTAGCAGAGTTCATGGTTGAAGGCGCTAAACTCAGGACTTTTTGGAAAAATTATAAAAAGTGTTTGTACTATAATCTATTTACCGAGGAAAGCTAGAGGATAGTCTCTTATAACATTAGATGAAAGTTTCAATATAAGCCACAGTATCTGCGGTCAAAGTCACTTTGGGTAAAAGCGTGTGGCTGTAAACGTGACAGGTTGTTGGTTCGATCCCCACTCGAGGAAATTAAATATTTAATATTTCATTTTCTTTCTCTCTGGTAACAAGGAAAGCGCGATATCGAGTTTTAAATCTGAACACTCAATGTTTCAAATTCGACGGAAAGTGGGGAACGGGACGGAGTGACTTAACACTAGGTTCCCAAGTTCCCTCCTCCTGCATCCTTTGGTAATTGCGAGATACAGTGTAAAGGTAACTTACAAGTAATATACAACTTTTGATTTAATCACGGGCGAAGCCGCAAGTAATAGCTACTATACATATAAAATTAAATAATTTCTTGCAAAATGCGCTACAATCAACAAGTAACGTATTCGATAGTAATAAAAATCTTCTAGATAAATTTAATGGTAGTCATTTTGCATATTTTTTACATATTTTTTATCTCTCACAGATTTTTAGTATTGAAAAGAAGGTATCAAGCGCTATAAAATGAAGATATAGGCATGTCGTTGTGCAAGAGCACATGCAGGTGACTGTTAGCGATAGGGTGTAGGTTCGATCCCCACACAAGAAAATTAAATATTTAATATTGTCAATAATTAATGTTTTCATTCCTTCGTTCAGGGAACAATTCAGAGTGCGGCGTTGAGATCCGCCATTTAACACGCAATGCCTCAAATATGGCGGAAAGTGGGGAACAGAACGGAGTGTCATAACACTAGATTCTCAGGTTTCCTCTGCCTACCCTGCCATGTGGCTGCGGGATACAATGTGAAGCTGAAAAAAAAATACAGAAATTCCTTATACTGTTAAAATTTTACTGCTCAATGCAACTTTTACAATGAAAACAAATTTCGAAATAGCTTGATGAGAACGTATGGCTTAGTGGTCAGAGGGATTGGATGGATTCCACCTGGCGCGGGTTCTAATCTTGCTACGTGCAAGCTTTTGTACGTTTCTCTTCTAAATTAATTGTTTTCTTACCTGTGTGTAGATTAACACTTTAAAAAATTATAAAAAGAAAAAGTTTGGAGTTTCGGATGTTTATTTGTAGCACATCCGTCGTGGCGCAGTGGTCAACGTCTGAGTAGACGCAGTAAATGTCAGTTCAAAGACCACTCAGAGAAATTTCTTATTTTAATTTCGCTGCTCTAGCGAAACAAGACGCGGTGTTGAGTTTCGCATGATGCCATGTCTTAAATGGGCAAAAATGTAAAGCTGCTAAAACAGAATATTAATATTCTTTCATAATCATATAAATACCTTGCGAAACTGGTCGAGATTATTTGTGTTCATATTTCTTAATATCAAATCTGTTAACATCATTAAAGATAAGTACGAAGGTAGCGCCTCCAGAGATATTTTTAATATTATCACTCACTCACTCACTCAGTTTCGCACTGTATCCCGCACATGGCAGAGTAGGCAGAGGGAACTTGGGAACCTAGTGTTAAGACACTCCGTTCCACTTTCGTTCCTCACTTTCCACCGAATTTGAGGCATTGCGTGTTGAGGAGTGGCGGAAGTCAACGCCACGTTTTGCCTTGTTACCAGAGCGAAGAAATGAAACATTAAATATTTTAAATTGCAAATATTAAATATTTCACTTCCTCGAGTGGGGATCGAACCCAGAACCTGTCGGTTACAGTCACATGCTTGTGCCGCTGCGCCACGACATGCCTCGCCTCATTTTAACATTATCAGTATACTTTATGCGCATGTTTTTAGGAATTTTATCTTTTCTTAAGTTATACATACATTAATAGATATAATAAAAACAAGTGCGTAAAGTTTTTAAGATTCATACTATTTTACCCGCACATAGGCAGAGGGAACCTGGGAACCTAGTATTGACACACTGTTCTCATTAAGAAACTTCCATTTCGTACTTTCCATCTATTTACAGAGGCATTGCGTATTGATTTGCGGAGTTCAAACGCTTTGCCTCGTTATTAGAGCGAAAAAATGAGTATATATATTAAATATTTAATTTTCCTTAAGCGGGAATCGAACCCACAACGTGTTTTGAACTAGTAAGTTCACCAGTGAAGGCTAGTCGCATAACACTAAGCTACAATTTAAA
The DNA here is from genome assembly GCA_018249855.1 of Eueides tales michaeli. Lineage (NCBI taxonomy): Eukaryota > Metazoa > Arthropoda > Insecta > Lepidoptera > Nymphalidae > Eueides > Eueides tales. Next base: position 5,594 of record DWMZ01005903.1, on the reverse strand, counting down.
TATTTAATGTTTTCATTTCTTTGCTCTGGTAACAAGGCATAACTCGGCGTTGAGCTCCGCCAATCAACACGTAATGCCTCAAATTCGGCGGAAAGTGGAGAACGGAAGTGGAACGAAGTGTCATAACCCCAGGTTCCCAAGATCCCATTGCCTATCCTGCTATGTGCGGGATACAGCGTGAAGCTGAGAAAAAAAAAACTATGCTACCATAAAGGTATTTTCCCTATACCAGGTACGTCGCTTGATTTTCCTTTCATTAACCTTGATACTTAACATTAAAAGTCCACGACCTCGGACATTACGAGCGTGATTGTAAATACCTGAGATGAAATGCCGATTTGTTTATATATAGAAATAATTTATACTGTTTTTAAAATGTATATGGAAATTAATACTAATAGACAGAATTTTTGACTTTTGATATACACTTTAGATAACATAAAGTAATTTTTCAATAAAGGACTCCCCTCGTTATACCGCACATGGCAAGGTAGACAGAAGGAACTTGGGAACCCAGTGTTCCCCTTCTTTCTACTGAATTTGAGGCATTGCGTGTTAAGTGGCGGCGGGACTCAACACCGCGCTTTGCCTTATTACCGGAGCTAAAAAACCCACTAGTAATATTTTAGCGGTGTATATAGCGAAATTTCGGCTGTATGCTTTATGTCAGATTACTGAAATATTAGACATATATATATCTGGCAGTATCCTTGGGGAACAGAAAGGAAGGTGGAGGGAACATTATTACATATTTCACCAACAGATCACCTTTTTAGGCTAGTCGTGGCGTAGCGTGACAGGTTGTGAGTTCAATGCCCATTCAAGTCGATGAAATATTTAGAATGGATATTGATTTTGCTCGCTCTGGTACTGAGACAATTCTTAATGGAAACGGATTATCTTGACATTAGGTTCCCAGGTTCCCTCTGCCTTGCTAAGTGATATATAAGCCAATAATAGTATTAATTATAATAATAAAGTAATTAAACTAATACGTATAGTACAATACTAAATTAAAAAACGTATAAAAATTTGGACGAAGCAGGATTTGAACACGCGCCTCTTGGAATCCGTCTAAGCGCTCTGACCAACTAAGCCATTCGTTCTAACACCATAAATAAGTTGTAAGAAACACGAATGGCTTGGTTGGTCAGAGTGCTTGAACGGATTCCAAGAGGCGCGGATTCAAATCCTTTTCTTTCCTAAGTGTGGAATATCACTTTAAAAATAGTAAAAACGTACAGTACAATTTGATAGAAAACATAAAAACTAAAACCCTAAAAGATTAAAGGTGTTTAAACTTCAGAAAAACAAAGTGGCTATAAGCCAGCAGATTAAATATATTTAAATGAGTACAAAAAAATCCGGTTGTAACGTGTTATACCAAAAAAGAAACATGAAAACATTTTTTTTTTTACTGTGGGGATTTACAGGTGTCATAAAGCTGTACTGTATCTGATATTTCCTAACTGCGTCATAATTTTGCGCTATACAACTTTTTTCTGTATTTTAATCATACTGAAATAGGTACCCAGTATCTAAATAATATTGTAAAATAGTATGTTGTACTGTTTGTTACTCTTTCACACTAACACTGCTTAACCAATTATCATGAAACTTTGTATATATATAGAGGTATTAGAAAGGATATAGAATATTTTCTATTTTAAAAAAAATATTTATATTGTGGCAGACATAAATTTTTAATTTTATTTTATTCGAAAATCTAATATCACTCAACTAGTAACTTCAAAGCCTTCAAATTGATATCTTTGGCTATAGTCCAAGCTGTTTTGAATTTTTGTGTATTAAATAAATATTTATATAATTTTAGCGGGCGAAGCTGCGCGTGTACGCTAGTAATTCATAATTTTTTACATTGGATTTTCTCTTCTCATTAACTACAAATTAGTCAGAAAGCGAATTTGCTCTGGTAGACAAGGCGCGGTGATGACTTCCACACAACTGACACGCAATGTCTCGAAAAACTGTTCGTGTGGAAAAACGAGGTTTTTTAAATTTTACACTGAATCATAGCAAGCAAGCTATATAGTAGTGGAAATCTGGGATCCTAGTGCTAAGATATTCTATTTCTTTTTAAATTTTTAAACCCGTGCTGTCTAGAAAATGTTAAATATTTCATTCCATCGAGTCAATATCGAATCCACAGCCGCTTGAACAATCACACACTCGTTCTTGCGCCACGATGGCCTCAGATGATTGATTTCCTTATTGACGTTACGCAAATGAATTCAAGAGTAGCCATCAAGCGTGACGGGGTGACGTTACATTGTGAATGACCAGGCCTACAACGAAAAAAAAAACGTTTTTTTTAACACGCTTGATTATTAACACATAAGGAAATAGTTTTTTTTTTTGTAGCTTCACGCTGTAATCCCGCACAAGGCAGGGTAGGCAGAGGGAACCCGGGAACCTAGTGTCAAGACACTCCGTTCCACTTTCGTTCCCCACTTTCCGGATTTGAGGCATTGCGTGTTGAGTGGCGGAACTCAGCGCCGCGCTTTGCCTTATTACCTGAGCGAAGAAATGAAAACATTAAATATTTATTTTGATAATATTAAATATTTCATTTCCTCGACTGGGGATCGAACCCAGAACCTGTCGGTTACATCCACACGCTTGTAACGCTGAGTCACGACAGGCCTCAAGGAAATAGTTAATTCCTCGCAAGTGGAAATTGAACTCCCAACCGTTGCGACATGTTCTGTCGTTGATTCAAAATGACTTTAAACTCACTGTCACCCTCTCAGCTTCACGCTGTATCACGCACATGGCAGGGTAGACAGAGAGAAACCAGTGTTAAGACACTCCGTCTCGTTTCCCATTTTCCGCCGAATTTGAGGCATTGCGCGTTGAGTGGTGGCACTCAACGTCATGTTACAAGTGCGAAGAAAATATTAAATATTTAAATTGAAAATGATAAATATTTAATTTCCCCATGATCCCCAATGGGGATCGAACCCACAACCTGCCCCTATAAGTCATGTCATTGCGCCACGACAGGCGACAAAAGAAAATGACTTCATTAAGAAATAGATATTTCGACACATTTGTGCCACAATTAAGAGAATATTTAAAACATCATCTTCAATATTTCTCGGGAAAACATTTAATTTTTAAACTTGCAATGATTATAAAAGAAATTAAATAAATACCAATATGATGAAAGATATTGACTGGGTGTAGATAATACACACTCTTAGGCTAAGCATGCTTTATTAAAACACTGTGTACTTTGGGTAGAATAACCACAATTAAGCCGGCGAAGCCGCGTTTGAGTCGCTAGCATTTTCATATACATATACTACTACTTTCTTGTTCTAATAACATTATCACTTTTAATTGTAAGACAATATGTATACGTTGAAAAGTAAAATTTCAGCTGTTTGAATAATAATGTTGTTCAATTTTTTTCGAACTACTTAAATACTTTTTTTTTTAGCTTCACGCTGTATCCCGCACAAGGCAGGGTAGGCAGAGGGACCCCGGGAACCTAATGTTAAGACACTCCGTTCCACTTTTGTTCCCCACTTTCCGCCGAATTTGTGTGAGTGGCGGAGCTCAACGCCGCGCTTTGCCTTATTACCATAACTTATTAACTAAATATAATTAACTAAATATAATTTTAAATAAAATAAACACTAAATGTTGAAGGAAAGTTGTAAGCATTTAAATCTGGTTAGCTCAATAATAGCGCGTACAAACGCACAGACAAACAGACAAAAATTTAAAAAGTCACTTTTGAGCCATGTTATAAACGTTCCGTATAAGATTTGCAGATTTGTTTCTAACAACTTTCATGTACAGGCGGTGATCAGTTACAGATATGCGGCGTTAAGTACCACATTCTAACATTAAAGTAAAGACTTAAAAGATATTATTTTGAAAAATTTTCTCTATATATAATACGTATTTAATTTGAAAAGTTACATACATTAATTTAGTATTTTTGTCGCGTTTGTTACAGTACGGTCAAGGACCATATGACGTTAGTCGTCACGCTTCACGGTGCCATAGATCGTACACGTAATGGGGATTAGGCAATGGAAAAATTGATTTCTGTAATACAACGTCAATGAAATATGTAATATTTAATTTAAATTATGTAATAAATGTGAAAGTTTAGTTTGGATTGAAGTTATATTATTTAACTAGACACTCTGTCTAGTTAAAATTTAGTGTTAAGACACTCCGTTCCTATTCTTACTTGTCACTTTTCGTTGCTATACGTTGATTTATGGAGACATTGCGTGTTGAATGGCGGAACTCAACGCCGGGCTTTGCCTCGTTTTTGTTACATTACGTTTACTTCTTTATTTGTTTTTTTTTGCGTTTGTACGCGCTAATCTCAGAAACGGTTAATCCGATTTAAATGCAGTCACTGCTATATTTCACTCTCTATATTTAATGTTTGTTTTATTTCGGTTAGTAAATAGTATAGTTATGTCAATTTAATATATTTAGTTCGGTGAAATTGCTACATTTTTTTTTAATTTTTAATATATAGACATTGTCTTAAATTTGTTAATGTTATTACAACAACAAAAAAAAATTAGACATTAGTGAACAAGAAAGCGTAATACAGGCGGGCGAAGCCTCGAGCGGGTCTGTCTATTTACAGAGTAAAAATATATAAAATCTTACCGAAATATTCACTAGTAAATAGTTATTACTATCAAAGAGTATTAGCAGATATGAGACTGCTAATACAAGAGTTTCTGACGACGATGTAATGGTAACAACACATAATATTATTAGAAACAAGGGGGCTCCGCCCCCTGCCCGCTTGGCTTTCCAACCTTTGCCATGCCCCCCCCCCCCCCCCCTCACCCACGCAAACGAAACTTAAACGAAAAAACATGAATTAATAAATGAAAACATCAATAAAAAATAAAATATAACGATCAGCTTGTTAATTCTACACCTTTATCAAAAGCAAAAAAGAAATCAATGTAAATTGATCTCTTTTTTGCTTTTCTTGATCAAAATTCATAAAGAATCACCACATTTTCTTATTCATAATTTTTTTTCATATTATAGGCACTCACGCGAGTGTCTCACAATACACGATATTCTCGATCACCTTTTCTTCCAGCTTGCTTTCGATCAATCAATATCAATTTTCTACGTCAACAACTATTATACAAAAAAATCGTACAGAACAAAAAAGTATTTTATAGAATAAAGAGATATATAGGTATATGTACCTAAATATATTAGAAGTTGAAAAAAAATAACAGCATTGTGTTCAACAATACTCCGAAAACTAACAATTATTTTTAACACTAGGTAAATAACAGTAATTATACTTGTTTTTTTTTCATTTCAGATGGGCTGTGCAAGAATATTTGCAGCGTTACGTCGCTGCAAACAATTAGAAGATGGTGATACTTCTACTCCTCTAGCTCGTTGTCTTGGTCTCCTGGACCTCACGGCTTTGGGGGTAGGAAGTACCTTGGGTCTAGGAGTGTATGTTCTGGCTGGAGCAGTGGCGAAGTCGGTAGCCGGACCTGCTGTGACATTGAGTTTTCTGGTTGCTGCCATAGCTTCAGCTTTTGCTGGTAAGAATTATA
>DWMZ01005902.1:0-10650 GCA_018249855.1 Eueides tales michaeli | reverse complement strand
TCTCTTAAGAGCTTTACGCCATTAGCATATTTTTAGACATAAATTCCTTTGATACTGATGAGGATTATGAAGGCTTTGTAAATCAAAATATTATTTTAATGATGCACGAACCTGCGACTTAAGTAAATGTAACAAGTTGTGGGTTAGATCCCCACTCGAGGAAATCACATAATTTAAAATATTTTAAATTCCGAGAAAGTAGGAAGCAAAGTGTTTTAACACTTGGCTTCGTTTGCTGCTCTTTTATATTTTTTTAGATTCATAAAACTTTTTTAGACTCACACTTGCACATAACCACTGCAGGGTAAATAAAGGAAACCTGGGAACGTAGTGTTAAAATACTCCGTTCTGTTCCCGAACTCGAACTCGAATTGAGGCGTGGCGAGCAAATAAATGAAAATATTAAATATTTAATTTTCCCGAGAGCGGGTCGATCCGACAACCTGTCGCATATATAGTCGCATGCATGTTACCTTTCGCCACAACAGGCTTCAATATATCATAAGTAATAAATATAACTTACATACGCTAATTATCTCCATTTGACCACACGGATAAAACTACAAGTAATTAAATATAATTAACTTCATACAAAAATCACAAAAAGGACAGTCACAAAAGTCACCTGCTATTCTACTAGCAATTTGTAAATGGAAATTGTCAAAATGAAAGCTCGACATTAATTCGACTCAATTCCGACGGTGTAATTATGTAAGCTTTTGTCCATTTTGCGTTGTATGGCTGTCTTTTTTGGTTTTGGGATTATAATACTAAACGACTGTTGTTTTGTTGAAGAATTTTAAATCGTTTTATTTTTGCTATTAGAATTATGTCGTGGCGCGGGGGTACAAGCGTGACTGTAAGCTACAGGATGTGGGTTCGATCACCACTCGAAGACAAGTTACAAGAGAGGGACGTTAACCATTATGGGTTTGATTACCACTCCCTTTGGTAACGACGTAAAGTGAGGCTTTGAGATCCACCTCTGAACATGCCTTAATTCAGCGGAAAGAGAAGAACAGTAACAATTAAAGTTGATAACCATTATATAAAGTGGATAATCATTTCAAAATGACACTTGACTGAAGAGTGCTTGAACATTGTTTTTTTTTCTTATACATACATAGGTATATGTTTAATGACATGCAAGTACACAAGGGCTCTCGAAACCAAAAATTTGTAGGTACGTGAAACTGATTGATATCATTAACTACATTATAAATATAATTAAATAGTCTCTTTGTATGTATTTCGAGTAAGTACAGAAAGTACTTAGTATGGAGGCTTTATATAGAATATTCGTTTTAATTTAGTTTAACCAAAACATGTCACAATGTACATTTTAAATGAAATAATTTTAAACGGATTAATCGCGTATATTGATTTTTAAACATTTTTGGAATCCCGACGTTTCAAACACTTTACAGTAGTCCGTGGTCTCGGGTAGACGGGTCACAGGTAGACGTGTTTACACGATTAGACCGTTTAAAATTGTTTCATTTAAAATGTGTAACAATCACGAAAATTAAAGATACTATTATGTGACAAAGTAGTTGTTTTGAAGTACATTATTAAATTATATATACAATATCAAAGATTTTTTCTATAATATGACCTTACACAAATTTCCATTTCTCACATTTTTAGTTATACGTTATTAAACGTTACCTTGAACTTGCTAATTATATTGTTTGGAACATTTTAGATATATTTGTTTTTTTTTTCTAATGTTTTAAAAATTCTATTATTAATACGGCAACAGTAATTTTGGATGTGTGTTATTCAATATCAATACCAGTTTCAACTAGTATTTATACGATCTGCCTAACAAAGAGAATCTACACAGAATTTCTAGCCTAATTTAACTACCTAAGTACAGAATATTTATAAAAGAATTTTCACATAAGATATCAGTGATAAAATCTATGATAAAATTTCCTAAATTGTACTATTTTTTTTGTATTTCGAAAATTAGTAATAATTATATTATAAAGAGGTACCGTGTTTAAAATAAATTATTTAGTTCTATATATTAAAATAAAACATTTATAGCTATATTTTACTGTGCGGTCAGCGTGCAAAGGTAAGTACAACCGCGATTACAATCAGGGCGGTCGCGGGACTCCGTGTGAAGGCACCATTACACTCTCCGGTTTTGCAGCAGAATGTACGAGCCCCCTATACCGAAAAGACTATTCAAATAGAAACGACAACACTTAACTGCAAAACAAACGCAATACACGAAACTGCTATGAGCGGAAGAAATAAAAGAAAAAAATCATATATCGTTTTCAATATGCATATATCGTTTTGATATAATGTAATGGGTCAAACGCTGAAATGGAGATTGTTCCGGCTTTCAAAGGTTTATAGGTCAGATTTGCATCTATTCGTTCGTTTGGATTGACTTCATTGCTCACTATGTAATTTACGCTACGACTACACGCAGCTTCGTCTGCTTTAAAATAATACAAAATCTTTGTATAAATTGTAGTTTATGTGTTATTTTGATACATAAGTTGTATTACAGTAAAGTTTTAGAAGTCTAGAAACAAAATTGAATAAACATCCATCCTTACAAACTTTTACATTAATAATATTAGCAGGAGGCCTGTAGTGGCGCAGGGGCACATGCGTGTGATTGATGCGACAGGTTGTGGGTTCAATCCCCACAACCTGTCACGGAGGAAAGAAGGAAATGAAATATTATTATTTTCAATTTTATTTTTTTAATGTTTTCATTTCCTTGCTATGGTAACAAGGCAAAGTGCGGCATTAAGTTTCACCACTCAACAGTCAATGCCTCAATTTTGACGGGCAGGGAACAGAGTGTCTCAACACTAGTTTTCCCTCTATCTACCCTGCTATGTGCGGATTACAATGTTTAACTAAAAATACATTAGTAGGAAAAGATAAAGCAAATAGGCATTCCAAGCATTCTGCTAAACAGTGGGAACCTAATGTTAAAATACTTCCCATCTTTTGTAATTTTTTTTAAGATATTGTGAATCAATCCTGTGAATGTGGATTGGGCCCAATACTCTGATCCACAGCAAAAGCGATGTATTTAAAGCCTAAATAAATATTTATATTGGCCTCGTTACGTCCAAAGTATTATTACGAGGCACGAAGTTAATAAATGCCACTAAAATATTATAAATCACCTTTTAAAATAATTGCTAGTACAAAATTGCTGTTTCATATCGAGAATATTTAAAATTACACTCTACGACACGATTTTTTATGTATTATTATTTTGATCTGTTATAATATTAGAATTTAATTTTGAGTCTATTTTTTATAAAATATGTTTTTTAAAGAATTAAATTTAAGTATTACAATTCTATAGAATTTATTTTATCTGTTTATATTACTTTACTTCTGTTTCGAGAAAAATAACTGTAAGCTAAATAATATTATACTACTTATCACGATAGTTGCTTTCTTTGTCTGCTATTAAAAAAATATCGTATCCCTATTTGAGATATCGTAAGGTGTAAAATATTAATTATTTTATGATTAAATTCATGCGAGGAGATTCAATCGTATGCAAATGTTTGTTCGTCGCTATGAAAGTCAAATTTAAAAGGACAATTTTTAACTAAACTTAGCTTAGTACGTCGTAAATTCTGATTTCTTAAGAAATAAAATGAAAGAATGATGATAATAATGATGAAATCTTCGACATTTTTCTTAGGTTCCTGCTGAATGCCCTACATAGCAAGGTAGACAGAAAGAACTTGAAAACTAATGTAAAGACACTCCGTTCCTTCATTTGTTCTCTACTTTCTGCCAAAGCATGGAGGCATTTCGCTATATAAGAAAGTACCTACGGCTTAGTTGGCCAAAGAACTTTGTGGTGCGTATGTGATATATACATTGTAAAGGTAAAATATAAGGAATAATAAACGACCTTGGAACAAGACAGTCATCTCATTAAGAAGGACAACTTCACATGCCGACTTCTCAAACATTACAGATTGGATGATTTTCAAAGAGGCGCGGGTACAAATCCCACTACGTTAAAAAAATTATACGTTTTCTAAAAGAACTATGTTTTTTCCAAAGTGAATATTTTTTAAAATATCACTTTAAATATATTAAAAAATATTCAGCAAATATCCTATTTATTGAATAAAAATAAAAAGAAAATTCAAGAATAAGATCGACGAAGAAAAAGTAACATACACATTGACAATGAACTCATATCGTGCAGATTAAAACATGCATCGGCCTACATCTGCTCTATTATTACATCTTCATATAAATGAAACTTGTGGCGCAGCGATAGAGTGCTTGACTGTAAACACACACAGTGGGTTCGATTCTGATTAGTTTCCATATATACCTACTATACGTTAAAAATATACTAAAATGTGTGACGTGTGATTCTAAATTTTTCGCTTTAGTAATAAAGCAGAACGCGGCGTTAAGTTCCGCCACTCAACACGCAATTCCTCAAATTCGGCTGAAGATGAGGACTGAGATAGAGTGTCTTAACACTAGGTTCCTAAATTCTCTTTACTAGCCCTGCCATATGCGGGATACGGTGTGAAGTTATACATATGTTAAAGACAAAACGCGGTGATGAGTTCCGACTCACTACTCATAATGACCCGAAAATAACCGAAATACAGAGGCCACTACTTTCTGTTTTTTCCGTCCACAGAAGAAGAACTTTACACTAAGTTCTACTTTGTTATTGGATACATTTGCGGGATTCTATGCAAAGTTGAAGAAAATGTTTCTATACGCATATACTCGTATGTATATATAGGAAGACAAAAATCTAATGTTAAAACATTTTCGTTTTACACTCGAATTCTAAATATTCTATTAAAGTCATGATACCGAAATTAAAGCCGCGATTTGTTTACTCGAACGCGAGAAAAATAATTCAGTACGATTATATTTTGTAGGTTTTTAATCTGTGAGCTTACTAAATTTACTGTTTATTTGGGACGAGTCGTAGGACAGGGGCTCTAGCGTGCGAGCGAGCTATTTAATATTTTCATTTCTTCATTCTGGTAACAAGGCAAATCGCGGTGTTAAGTTCCGCTACTCAACACGTGATGCCTCACATTCGGCAGACAGTGGGGAACGTAACGAAGTGTCTTAGTATTAGATTATCAAGTTTCCTCTGTCTACCATGCCATATGTGTGTCACCATCGATCACAAACTAAACCATTTCTTAGTGGATATTTTTACATACGATTCCACATGTTTTATATCACATTTTATCACTTTCACATTTAAAGTAGGCATTTTAATAAGGCATATATGTATATTAATGATTTTCATCGAGTTACTTTACTGCAGATCCGATATATGAATGATAAGTGAGTGGTAAGAGAGGGGAAGACCTCGATTGATCTTCGAAAACACAATGTCTACAATACTGGAGGAGTGTCATATAAAAAGCATGAGGCCCCCGAGGGCCTGAATGAATAGGTTGACGCGTGCTACTTTACACTTGCCAGTCGTAGAAATAAAATATTTAATATTTTTATTTTTTACGCTCTGGTAAGAAGGCAAAGCGCGGCGTACAATTCCGCCATTCAACAGGCAACACCTCTAATTCAAACTCTTCGAGTGGAATATATAATAATATAATTTCATATAGGTCTTAATATTAAAACTATGCTTTATTCAACGTTTAATCATTTTTATCCACGACTATATTAATTTACTGAATACTGTAAAATCGTAGCTTACGGGCCCCGGGAGAATGTATAATGAAATTGGGACACTTATAAATTAATTACGCTGAATTAAAAGTGGTAATATTAAATTTTGTCGTTTTGTCGTATTTTTTGTATTACGCACATAAAAGAGTAGCCTGAGGTAACCTAAACAGAGTGCACTTAACACTCTGTTTCGCAGATTTCCATGTCATTACCATTCACTTATTTCCCGTTGTGTCCCGCACATAGCAAAGTAGGCAGAGGGAACCTAAGGTTAAAACTGATAGCATTTTGTCTAGTGGCGGAAGTCAACGCCGCGCTTTGCTGTCTTACCGGAGCGGGGAAATGAAAATATTAAATATTATTCATCGACAGAGGATAAAAACATTTGTGACAAAATATGACATTTAAGAAAGAATGCTTGTCTTGACTTGACCTCTCCTGATGGAAATCGACTTCTAGGCTATATCTTTATTAAAGCCAGACGCTGTACAAGCGTAGCTGGACTTAATTACTGAGCTGACTAGTTTATTTGCATTTTTAATGAAAATCCGCAAAATCCTACTGCATTGCACTGGAACGTCTAAAGATGAGTAAACGATCTTTTATTAACCGACTTCCAAAAGACCCCTTCTTTTTGTGTTTCTCAATTCAACTGTATGTTTATTTGTATGTAACTCAATCAATTATGTATGAATTATGAAAATGCTTTTTTTATAAGATAGTTTATATTTTAGACCAGATGTCATTGAACTTTTATGACAAAAGGGAAAGCCATTTTACAAGAAACTAACCAAAACTTATTAAGAAATTTAAAATTATATCGAAAATTTAGAACTTTGTTGTTTTTATAATATAATTGAAATTGAATAGATGAATAAGACTCGTGTTCATCTCACACTCATCAAGTCTGTCATGGTGCGAGAACACAACCATGCGACTGTAATCACGATAGGTTGTGGGTATCATCCCAATCAAGGAAACTAAACATTTAAAATATTGTTTTTTTCACCCCACAAGAGCGATAAGGAGCCAATCGCGATTAAATGAATCATTAAATATGCAATATCTCCAAAATTCTGCAAAAACTATAGAACGAAAGTATCATAATGGACACGCATTGTCTTAATGCTAGGTTTCCTAGTTCCCTCTGCCTATAGAACCGCTCCTGTGGTATAAAAACGCTCGTAAAGCTGAATATTGAAAAATTAACAAATTCACTTACTAAATGACTGTAAGAGCAGCCGTGATATATGCACAAATTGCTATTATAAATCACATCAGAAACAATCAGGTAAAAATGTGCTAACTTCATGACTTCATCACTTACAAGGAAAAGCTTTTCGAAGTTATTTTTTTTTTTTTTTTTTTTTATGGAAAAGACGCGGTAAACGAGCGTACGGGTCACCTGATGGTAAGTGATCACCGCCGCGCACGGCCCAGTGCAGGAGCGTTGCCGGTCTGTAAGGTGGATGGGCACCGGGGCCCGGCATTACCCAATGCGAAACGCAGTGACCAAGGTCACTACTTAACGCCGGTCTTAACTGCCGGGGGTGGTAACAATACGGTCGAGTCTGCCCATGCGTGCTGTCATTGCTGACAACGTGACTCTTCCACTCGTACTTTAGTCGCCTCTTACGACACCATCAGTACCAGGGTGATCCTATTCTAAGCCGGGATCACACGGCGTATATAATATATCCTGCATCCTGCATCTTGGTGACTTATGCTAATAATGAAGGTATAATGGAAGCCTGTCGGGGCGCAGGGACACAATTGTGCTACTAAAAGTGCGGCAGCTTGTAAGTTCGACCGTCACTCGAGGAAATTAAATATTAAATTTGTTAATATTTTCGCTCTGGTAACGAGGCAAAGCTCGGCGTTGAATTCGATCACTCAACAAGCAATGCCTAAAGAATCCAAGCAAACTAAGGAACAGGAATATCTGTATTGCCCGACCGAAGATTTTACCCGCAAATAAAAACCAGTGAAGTAAATATTCCCTTTTGTTCTGCGTTTAAAACAGTATTGAAGCGTAAGAACTTCTGATTTATTTATATATATCTAAAACTACATTATCTAAATATCGACTAATTTCTTTTGTTTCCTCTCAGCAACATGTGATGAGAAGAAAACACAAAGCGCGTTATATACATTAATAATATTAATAAACTACAATAATATATGAACCACAATCATCGAAAGCACAAACAAAAGAACAAAGAACATCTTGTTATATCAAACAATAATTCTAATATTGTACTAGAGTGAACAGAGACAAGTACAGCTGCGCGATATAATTGACATTAGCTTATCTGATAATTGAATTTCACGTGCCACTTATTCTTAAGTATTACCATTGATATAAGATTTGTGGGTGATTTATTTCTGAGATCAGTGATGGGCAGTGGTATAAGTGACTTTAAATGTGGTTCGAATCAAATTCAGTTCGAGGAAAAGAAATATTTAATATTTTCATTTCCTCAAGGCTCGATCTGGCAACAAGATATTGAGTTTCGCTATTCAACATTCAAGTTCGGCAGAAAGCGGGAGAAAGTCTTAATAGAGACTGAGTGTCTCAGCACTAGGTTCCAAAGTTCTTTCTCCCCTGCTTTGTGCAGGATACAGCGTAAAGTTATAAGGAACCGTAAGTCAAACCGTAGTCATCCACGAGAATAACCAAAACTATTCCTAATTATTACAATCAAGACTACAATCGCCAGAAATTTGCTCTAAGCCTAGATATTTCTCTATTCGTTAACAAATTAATCAAGAAAAAAAATTGTTAATTATTTACTGAAAAGAATGATATACTTTTCTTAATTCTGAAGTATTGAATAAAGTTTTATTAAAATCTTAATACTAAGTGAGGAACGAAAGTGTCTTAATAGAAATTGACCGTCTTAGCAAGTCACCAAGTTCCTTCTGACATGAAACATTTTCATTTCCTAACTCTGGTAATGAGGCAATGCCTTGAGAATTCAGTGGAAAATGGGAAACGGAAGTGTCGTGTCGTGGCACAGCGGCCCAAGCGTGTGACTGTAACCGACAGGCGCTGGGTTCGATCCCCAGTCGAGGAAATTAAATATTTAATATTTTCAATTTAAATATTTAATGTTTCATTTCTTCGCTTTGGTAATAAGACAAAGCGCGGCGTTGAGTTCCCCCACTCAACACGCTATGCCTCAAATTCGGCGGAAATTGGCGAACGGAAGCGGACCAGAGTGTCTTAACTAGGTTCCCGGGTTCTCTCTGCCTGCCCTGCCTCGTGCGGAATACAGCGTGAAGCTTTAAAAAAAAACAAAAACAAAAAATCTTAATGAGGCTGGACGTAGCGTAGTTGCACAAGCATGCGACTGTAAACACGACAGGATTCGATTTCCAATTGAGGAAAAGAATATAGTGAGTGGGAGTGTCTTAATGAAAACAGAGCGTCGTAACTCTGAGTAGTTCTCATATACTAAGAAAATTTAACTCTACTATTATTTGACGAAAATTAAACAAAAGTTTAATTCATTTGTCTCAATCTAGAAACATTGCACAATATTAGCGCAACGAGCGCGGTAAGTATTAACGGTGGACTTAACGAACTAAATACCAAATAGTTTTACGTTTGTACGTATATAAATAGCTGTCATTGAAGCGTTTCGCGTTTAAGTTAAATTTATATACAACATATGTTGTTTTAATGTATCACTTTGTTTGTCGCTGTTTTAATGTTAACGTGGTTGTCGGTTCGATTTTTATTTTGGGGATATTTTTTCTCGCTCTGGTATCAAGACAAAAGCGTGGAGTTATCGTACGTTGATGTATCGAAAAAAGAGCGATGCGACGACATCTGAGTCTTAACTGTAGATTTGTTCTTACGTCTATCTTTTCATATGCTTTATATAGCGTGAAGTGAAAAAAAATTATATACAATATAAACTTATACTTAAATCACTCTTACTGTTACTAAAGAAAAGTAAAATATTTGTTTCTCGTGCCTTTTTAAAAACATTTTGTTCATACGCGGCTCCGACATGGGTGTACTTTCCAATTATTTCGATAAATTTATAGATTAGTGGCGAAATTTCTCAATCAGTTAAGCATGAAAGCATCGATACTCAAGTAAATTAAAATATTTTTGATCAACAACTATCGAGGAAATAATCTGAATTGCGATATATATAGTTTAGAACGAGGCCTGTGGTCGCGCATGGCATAAGCATGCGACTGTAAACTCGTCAGGTTGTAGGTCAGATTCCCACTCAAGATATTTACTTTCCTAAAAATGGCTGGACTCTAGTATCAAAGCTAAGCACGGCGTCGAATTACGCCACTTATGTTTTAAGCCTCATCCGCCTCAAAATTCCGTGGTTAGTGTGAAACAGATCGAAGTGTATTAACACCAGGTTCCCAAGTTCCCTCAGCTTGTTCTCCATGTGCGGGATACAGTGTGTAGCTAAATAACATACAATGTTGTTCAATAGCAGCATGTATCGCAGTAATATTTGTATGCCACTCCATTAGTAGTCTCGAAGTGGATACGAAAACAATTGTTAGGTAGAAAGCAATATTTTAGTGCAAAGTGGACTTTATAAAACGTTTTAGTAAGAAAATGTTAAATGTAAATTGTCTAAGAAGCAGTACATTTATGAGATATGTTGAAATATATAAATATAGTAAAGTACATATGTGTACGGGAATAAGAATTTATTTACACTCAAATAAAGTTAACAAAAATTGTCTTTACGTAGAGACCAAAAATGATCGTCAATTTTTAAACATATTTAGAGTCAAATTCAAATTCAATTTCAATGAGATACAATGTCGAACAAAATAAGTTCTTAGATTTTCGTACCCAAAGGGTAAAAGAACCCCATCAATGTAAATGGTAACGAAACAATATTAATGAGGAACAAAGATTCGTAACATTAAGTTGCTAGGTTCCTTCTTATTACTCTGCTAAGGATAAGGATTTTA
>DWMZ01005901.1:0-10651 GCA_018249855.1 Eueides tales michaeli | reverse complement strand
ATACACTCCGTTTCGTTATCCACTTTTAGCCAAATTTGAGGCGTCGCGTGTGGAGTGCCGGAACTCAACGCCGCTCTTTGTCTTATTACCAGAGCAAAGGAATGGGAATATTAAATGTTTGGTGTCGCGTGGGGACCGCACCATCAACCTATCGCGTTTAGAGTCAAATGCGTGTGCCCCTGCGCCGCGACAGACCTCAAACGCAGTTTACAGTTCATAATATTTATTTCCATAATTTCTTGCTTCATCCATCTCCGGAAGATGTCTTGTGTTGAACATCACTCATTTCACGGTCATTATCCTACAATACGGATGTTACGTAGAATAACCTTCTATAAATAGCAAACACTGTACACGTGAGGATTTGTTCCGTTGTATCTCAGGATGCACTAAGGATGTCACCAATTGTTGATACTTCTGGAGCTATATTTGAAAATTCTATATTTGTATCTACTCCTTAGGTAATCTTGGGTCCTACCCAAGTCTAGTTTAATTATTACTTATCGTTTTGTTTACTTAAAGGTCTGTTATGGAGCAGTGGCACAAGCGTGTGACTGTGAACGTGACAGATTGTGGGTTCGATCCCCCACTCGAGGAAATGAAAATTTTAGCATTTTCAATTTAAATATTTAATGTTTTCATTTGTTCGCTCTGGTAATAGGCCAAAGCGTGGGGTTCAGTTCCGCCACTCAACACGCTATGCCTCATTTATAATGTGTTTATTTTAAGTAGATTGGTTTTGGTGTGAATGCGTAACAAACAAACTTAAATTTGCATTTATAATTTTAATATAAAGATCTTCTAGTATATCAAGTTTTATATATGTATATATATGGAATTGTATGTCTTTCGATGCGTATATTAAAAATGATATAAACATTTAGATTTTAAATGTAATACGTAAAAAATATATATTAACTATTAAAAAATATTATAATATTAAAAAATATATATTACTATATTAACTATTAAAACACTTGCTTTTTCAAATTATTTTTACTATACATGTCTAGAGTTTCGTCCGACCATAAACGGCCTTGGGTGAAGTTATATCCACTCTCAAGTTTAAAATATAAGTTAAATCTAGGTACGTACCCTACCACTTCATTAACATAACCATTAGTGTATATTTTTCATTTCCCATACAAATTTTCAAGTTAAAAACTGAGTCACGTATGTTTTTACGTCTTGTTTTAATTGTTATTATAATAATGAAGTACACAAATCGTAAATGATATTGTAACTTTTTAAAAATACTTTTTAATGTGAATAAATAATAATCTGCTTTATGTAAAATTCTATCTGAATAATATAAAAATCTCTTTCATTACTGATTTGAGAGACAACGTACTAAAGGGGTTCTACGCGGCGTACAACGCTAAAATTTGCCATATTACATCTTTCGAAATACAAGCTTGCGTACTGTCTAACTAGAGGGAAGTATTTAGACGCGAGGTTCCCGTTGCCTCCCGTTCTATACGAGTAAAATGATAAAGCTGCTTAAGTAATATAAAAAAATCATTAATAATATATATATAAAAACGGGAAGTAAGGAAGGAAATATATAGTAATTACTAAAATTATTATGACTTCACATCCGCACTAGTTCTTCTTTGTACCAGTATTAGCGACATTAACGGCAATTCTGTAGAAAAGATTATTTTAACTTGTTAACTTTCAAAAATATTGTCGCAAACAGAAATACATGCAATTTGATGAGTTATTGAAGTTTTCATTCGATGATATAGATTCGATTGTACCTATATTAAAAGAAGGAATTATTCTCCATTCTAGAACTAAACCAGAAATGTCTCAAATTTGGACAGAAAACGGAGAAATGTTGAAACTAGCAGCTCTTTCATTCGTTAATTCAGCATTCTTTGCTGTATGGGAATATTAAATTTTAACTAACGCAACAGCACTTCGTATGATTGTACGCGACGGTTACAGATACGATTTTATACAGAGGAATGAGTTATTTTTATTTTACCAAATAACAAAATAAGTTACAAGAACAAGGTAGTTCTGCAACGCATGAAAATGACACTCAATGTCTCTAAAATTAAGAGGTATGTAGGCAAGGGAATATCTTGGTACTAGGTTCCCTCTGCACGCACTGTACCGTTACACGCTGTATCCCGCATATAGAATGCAGGATACAGTGTTAAATCGTAAAAGTTTATGATCACATTTGTTTCAGTACAATACCATAATTTTGTAGCGACAAAGCAAAACGTAACTTTCTACTCGTGATATCATCAACAATGGGGCAACAGTTATGATGGACGCTCGCTATGGATAGTCATTAAATATTTAAACAAATAATCATTATAAACGTTCTTTTTTATTTTTTGGTTTGTTGTGGATTTTTAAATCGTGAAATATATATTTAAAATGCATTTTTTTTAGGCTTGCGCGGCGTTTAATTGCGCCACTCAACACACAATGCTTTTAGAATTCAGCGTATAGTGTGGAACGCAATTGTCTTAATGGGAATGGAGTGTCTGAACACTAGGTTCTCTAGTTTATTCCGCCTCTTATAAGCGGGATATATATTGAGTGAAGCTAGAAAAATGTTGTAATGATTTATTGATATGTGCTCTTAAATATACTTTTTTTAATTTTAATATAATATGACTAATCCCTGTAACACAAAGTTGTTTTTCAAAGATATATATTACTCTTGATAATTAAAAAAATAATAATGAGTCGTCTCATTTGAACTTTGAAATAAAAGAAATATTAAGAACAGATAGACATGAAACAAAACTGTCGATATACTTATCTTGAACGTAAAGAATTCACATAGATGCTAGATGTAGCTGATTTCGCTGTAAACCATTATAATTGTCAATAAAACTTGATACAATATTGATAAGAAATAGACATTCTGAAAGTTCTTATTGTACTAGAATTTAGATCTAGGTATGTGATTATGTATATATATATATATATATATATATATATATATATATATATATATATATATATATATATATATATATATTATATGTATATGTATATAAAATAGACAGATTTAAAGAGTCGCCAGTTCAAATCTCGCTATTTTAATTATTGTATGTTTATTTTGTAATTTACACTCTTTTTTATGTTACTCACGTATGTGAGTTCACGTATGTGAGTGTATACTCTATATATTAAGCGGTATAAAGAGAAAGGATGCTGCATTATCTTGTATCCGTACTTAAAGAATTTCTCTTATCTATAGATATTATTTAATTGATATTTAAATTTTAAATATTTGTGACTTTAGAAAAAACGAGTTCCAAGTGATGTGACTCGTAAGTTTTCATTAAATATGCGTTACTCGATGTTTAAAATGGGGATTAAAATCAAAATATTCTTTATTTGAATGACCCACTACAAGCTCGAGGCATGTCGTGGCGCGGGTGCAAAATCATGTGACTTTAAAACGCAATAGGTCGCGGGTTCGATACACACTTTCAATTTAAATAGTTTCATTTCTTCGCTCTGGTAACAAGGCAAAGCGCGGCGTTGTGTTCCGCCACACAACACGCAATGCTTCAAATTGGTGGAAAGTGGGCAACGCAACGGAGTGTCTTAACACTAGGTTCCCAAGTTACCTCATGCGGAATACAGCGTGAAGCTGCGTGAGTAAAACACAACAAGCACTTTTACAATAAGTTACATATAAATGTCTGTAGTGTCAGTCCCGAAAAAAAGGAGTACCAAATTGAAATTTTAACACAAAAACAAATTTATCCAAAAGGAAAATGCGATCCAATCGAATGCTAAATCGTTAGAGAATATCTGAAAATCCTCCACAAACATTGGAATCTATCCCTCGGCTATAAACCGTTCGCTATCCTTCCAACAATTTGTTTCAAGTGGCCCTCGTGCCCGCTCGCTTTGCAGTTGCCACTTTTATTGGTTTATAGAGAGAGCGCTCTGTGGATGATCAGTGTGATATACTTGGAAGTTTTTGGTGAGTTGGACAGTGGGGAATTTTATTTTTTGTATTGATTTCTTATTATGTACCTATTAGAACACCCGGACCCCCGGAATCCTTGGGGATCTTAGAAATATTGGGAACCTTGGATTCCTCAGGGAACCTGAGATACTTTTGACCCGGGAATCTCGGGAAACCTTGGGAACCTCGGGCACAAATGCATTGATTGCAAGCATTAAATGTCAGACACAGACTAACGGTTACTAAATGAGAGGTCACTAATAGGCAACGCAATGAAGTCAATGAGTTGTTTGCATACATACAAACATGAGAAATGTTATTATAATATAGAATAGATTTTTCTAATATTGCCATGTCAATAGGGAATGGTTATATTTTATTTTTCTTGCTAATGCACTTCGCCTATAAAAATGAACAACGGCATTAAGTTACACTACTGAACCTATCGAATTTGCCGTATTCGTCAGAAGTGGTACAAAAAGGTTAATAAAAAAATGGAGTTCATAAACAGTTCGTGTTCAGTGAAATATAGTTTGGTATTTTGGGACCTAAATATCTTGACACTAAATTATGTCTTTATTTATTACAAAACAGAACACGTGGGAATTGTAATGGAGATTACGCACTCCAGTTATGTGATTATCAAATCACTAAGGCAATCAGGTAATATTACTTTATTATGTGAAAGTGTAAGAGAGGTGTATGGAGAAAAAAAAATGTAAATTATAACATTTTTTGTTTTCAGCTTCACGCTGTTTTCTGCACATGGCAAGGTAGGCAGAGGAAACTTGAGAACCTAGTGCTTAGACACTCTGTTCCATTTCCGTTCGCCACTTTTTGAGACATTGCGTGTTGAGTGGCGTGAATAATATAAATAAAATATAATATAGTGTCTGATAATAAAATATAATATAATGTACAAAATTGAATCACTCTAGCGTAGCACGTTAGCATAACAACAGGCAATGAGTGCAGACTAAACGATCAATACACAGCGCCGTCACAAAGACGGAGGAAGCTGCATCTCATTAGATGACAGGATGCCGGGTAAAAACTGGACCAGTCGGTAGCTCTGTAAACATTTATTTGTGATGGCACGTATGGTATTGTAGCTGCCCGTTGAATATGGTTGTAATAAAGTGGTGATTATATTGTTTTTATTTAGGTACTTTTGAGGTTAAATGGCGTAACTCAACGCCGCACTTCGTTGTGTTATCACAGCGAAGATATGGAGATATAAATAATTCATTTCCTCGAGATGAGAATGGAACTTGCATTCGTCGCCCTTACAGACACACGGGTGTGTTTCTGCGCTACAGTGGCCTTATGTGCTTATTATTTTTAAAGGCAGAGGTATCTTTGTATTAAAAAAAACTTTTACGGCCAAACTTTAGATATTGCGCTTTGGGTGTTTAAATGCGTTGCTTTGCTCTATCCGTTACCGGGTTTCCTCTGCCTGCCCTGCTATAAGCGAGTTAAAGCGTGAAGCATTCACGTGGAGATCGAACACACTACCATCACGTTCAGACGCTTTCCGACAGTGCCACGAGGACTTATAAATTATGAAATTATGTCATTCGATACTTACTTTAGAAACTAAATATTCACATTACCTGCACAACGGTTGCGAAACTGCGAAACCATACATTTTTATTGATATGTAGAATTTGTGAAGCTTGGGTCGGTAGAGTTAGGCCGTGTAGATTCAGAAGCTTGGCTTTACATGAGATCTCATAGCTTTTTTGCAGGGGAAACCTTATGTGTCCGTCTCGGCAACATATTGCATGAAATGTTTTTGGTGGGATATCATTTTTTTTTGCGTTTGTTTGTGTACTTGTACGCGCTAATCTCAAAAACGGCAGCTAAACCATTAAAATGTAATTTTCACTATCGTATTTTGACAACTTTTTTTCAAGGTTTAGCTTTTTTTTATTTAAATCAGTAAATAGTTACTTTAATAGTATCTTTGATTTTCGCGCTTGTTACACGTTTTAAATGCAACAATTCTAAACGGATTAATTGCGTATATTGAATTTTAAATATAATTGGAAACCCGAAGTTTCGAACACTTTACAGTAGTCCATGGTCAAAAATTAATCAGGTAAAATTGTATCATTTAAATAAGTTACTTTAATTTGAAGTTATTAATTTTGGAAGGATTGCTACAATTTTTTATTCATTACAACAAAATAGTTGAGATTAGTAAATAACATAGTGTTAATCAAGCAGGCGAAGCCGCGCGCATGTCGCTATTAAGTAATAAAATCACGATTATTATGATAAAATATAACTATTAACCATCCAAAAAAAAGAACAGTCCACTTTATAGTCATAACTATGCATACGCCTGTTTTAATGTATGATCAACTTCCACTCCATTACCAATAGTACGTGCAACGCGAGCAATGACAATACGAGCTCATTGATCGACGTAAATAGTCTATTGAAAATACTAAAATATTCCAGCTATCCATATATAAAGCAGGCCTTTTTCTGAAACAAAGGTACATACAGACAATAGGCCGTCGCGCCCATACAACTTGTAAATTTTCAACTTTATATCGAAGCTTTAAGAGTTATATAGTAATAACTTCCACCCCAAATGATTTTCTCATGTGTTCAAGTGTATAGAGCACTCCTATGTGTTTTGTTGTTCAGCTTTTTCGTTTGTCGAGGGTAAGGCAAGGTCGATGGCCTTGAAACAAAAGTCATGGGATATTTATATGTATGTATGGAGAAATAACTATGGATGATGGTCTTCTTTTCCTTTTTTTTATACATGTACGTCTCGTAGAGATGAAAAGCTTGAGTCCTTTAGTCGTACGTTACAGTTTTATTTATATTTAATATATTGAATATCCATTAAAAGATTACTAGTATTGTTATCTAAGATAATCTATACATCTATTCATTTATCCCCTATACATACTTATAAATGACACAGATGTGTCTGTCTGTGATTTCAAATTAACCTTTTTTTTCTAAGTGCATATTGCTATTTACACAATACTAAAAAACTAATATTTCATTTTTAGATGTGCCCAGCTGAACTATTTGTCAACAGTAATCACCGGGATAGCTAAACATCTCACGCTGAACACTGAAACAGATATAAATATCGTTTTATAAAGCGCATACTGATATTAGAATAATAAATGGCGTTAGAATAATTAATGAATTTGCCCTGAGTGTACTTGAGGAATACTAAATGAAGTGCAGTTAGAGCGGGCGAAGCCGCGCGGGTTCGTTTTTAGACAAATAAATGTGAAATCTACTTATTTTAATTATACATTTATTTTTATACTGTTAAATGAAAATATCTAGTCGGTGACGTTTATAAGTTTTTTTTTTATTTGTATAATTTTTTATGGAGTAGGTACTAGTTTTTGCGTTAAAAATGATTTCGGACGGATTTTCTTTTATATTCTTAAATTTATGTGCTAATTAATGGCTACTTTAAAAATTAATTAACGATTGATTAAGGATTAATTAAATTTCAAATTTTCTTATCATAATGAAAATAAGCGAGACTAATTTTTCAAAAACAGCTTTATCTGCCTATGGGATTTACCTAAACGGTTCAATCATCAAAATTATTTTTTAATATCTATTCAACGGAGACCTACTTACTATGCATTGTCAAGTCGCCCACAAAATTGAATTTGAATTTTTTATTTCGACAATTCGTATGGCGCCCGATGTGGGCGCTGTGGTGAATTTTGATTACCGTTTTTGTAGCTTCATGTTGCACGTAGCAAGCTTCATGCAGGCAGAGGAGCCTGGGACCCTACCTGGGTTCCCGTTAAAACACTTCCGTTTTTCAATTTTCGACAAATTTTCGAGACAGGCTCAACACACGTTGAGAGGCGGAACACAACGCCGCGCTTTGTTTCGTTACCAAAGCGAGGAAATGAAAATATTAAACAAATATTTAGTTTTAAAATGTCTACTGTCTGTTGTTATTAGTGACACTCCGTAGATCAAGACGAACCGATTCACAATAAAAATCATTGTTATTGATAAATTCGTTATGTTTTTACTATTTTTAAAGTGTTATTCCACACTTAGGAAAGAAAAGTACTAAATTTAAAAACGTATAAAATTTTTAACGAAGCAGGATTCGTTTTGCCTGTATAACGCCATATAATACTAATATAACAAATGTGAAAGTTAAAACTACAGTAAAATAACTCATACATTGGAATAACGCATATTGCTGTAATTTATGTAAAAAATATTTTTTATATAACGTAATTTATTGTCATGTACAAAAGGATATTTACTGGACAATTAATTACGTTTAAAATTTATATAATATGTAAAACGGCAGTTAGACAGAGGGAACAAAGGAACTCAGTGTTAAGAGAACCAGTTCCGATCTCCACTTTTTTTGCCTTGTATATACTAACCGCCCTAGAATATTCAGAGTCCGCCTGCCGTGAATGAGACTACTATAAACAAATGACGTAACAAACAATACAAAGCGTTGGCAGCGTGTCAAGTACGTACTATGACTATATTTTTGGATTTTTAGGGGTAATTAAAAATAAATTATAGTGAATTAAAAAGAAAAGTTTTAGTTAACTTTTAAAAGATAAACTATCTTTTAAAAGTGTTCTGTCTCCTTATATTGTAAATAAAGCGTAAAAATATAAAAGAAATATATCAACAGATTGTAATTAATGAATACTACATATGTTTTTGCATATAATAAAATAGATCTCTATTTATTACTTGTTAATACGACAAAGAAAAATACTTTGTGTTATTTTACGGAAGTTCAAGTAAAAAATAATAGCATTTTATTTTTTCTTTTTTTATAAATTAAAGTTAGAAATAGTAATTATATTTCTTTCTTTTTTCTTGTTTGTGTATTTAGTTACATCCTCTATATGAATTTGTGTTTATATAATTATATATTTACCTATTTTTGTATTTAATATTTATGTTTATTGTATTTATGTATAAGTGTATGTATGTTAGTATATATTTATATGTGTATGCATATTTATGAAATATATGTATGTTATGTATTTATTTTTATTTAGTTAATAGTTGTTTACTCCGCGACTTTCTCTTCCACTTTCATTGGTTGGCTGGAAGAGATTTCTTTTAGAGATAAGCCCGTCATTGTTAACTTATTTTATGTTGTTATATTTCGTTTTATTTTAATTTATGCAATAAAGAATATATATAAAATGTCTCACTAGTTCCTAGTGAAAGACCTTATTTAGCATAAAATCGTTGAGTAAACGCAACGATTATGGGTTCGATTATATAAGTAAAATATTTTCATTTCTTTGCTCTGGTAACTATATAAAAAGCCCATCGTTGAGTTCCACCACTCAACACGCTGTGCGTCAATTCGACGGAAAATGGTGAACAGATGCGTCTTGATGAGAACGGACAGTCTTAAAGATTTGTTCCCAAGTGTTTCCCTTTGCCTACCCTGCTATAATTGGAATGTAGCGTGATACTAAAAAATAATCACTATAACATAAAATAAACTTATCTGTTGTATAGATCTTATTACTAAAGATATCCTAGTGATAAGCTTTTTAGATCTGAATACTGAAGCAAACAATAAAAACGCAAAGTCCCCACTCAAAAAAAAGGTTTTTCATGTCAAAACCAATTTACTCGTTGTAATAGATAAAGTGCGGTGTTATGTACCGACACTCATTACGCAATGTCTTAAAAGTGGGTGGAAAGTGTAGAATGTTGTGTCTTAACAACACTAGGTTCCCTTTACTCAGTCTACACAACGCATGTAGCTTCTTCTTTTAATTATTTTTTTCCTCAAACAGGAATCAAACTGCCTACCTTCAAGTGTAGCTAGTACACTAGTACGCTTTCGCCTTGGTGCCTTTAATTTAAAATTTTAATGGAATAAAACATTTTCATATTATAAATAGGGTGGTTCGTTTATTTGTCTTCTTAACTTGTTAAAGAGAATATCAAAGCGAGTTTTAGTTTGTTTTAGCTTAACCTAAGAAAATATGCATATATAATTTTGGATATAGTTTGAGGAACATTATTTTATATAGTATAATATATTAGCTTCTCACTGTCACTTTGGGTTTGATTACGGATACACCCTAGCGGGGTAGGCATAGAGAACGGAGCACCAAACGCTACGGTCTCTGCTACCTCTTTCGCATCGTCTACGGTCATCAACCTCTTTATAGAAACCCTCCAGGGGATCCTCATGCCTTTTGCGCGATCTTCCTTTAGTATCATTAATGCTATGTTTTCGAAGGTCAACAGAGACCTGTACCTTCCTCTTTTACGACTCATATTTTCTGCATAAATCTTTTTTGCCATTCTTTTATCATTCATTCGCTCAACATGCCCTAAGCACCTAAGTACGTTTTTCTTCATTCTTACTGTGACATCCACGCTAGTACCCACCCTTCTATATATTTCTTCATTAGCTATGTGATCAGCTAAACTTACTTAGCATATCCTATGGAGAGATCGCATCTCCGCAAAATTCATCTTTTTTACATTCTTGGACACTCTGATTTCCATATGTCTCCAAATTGACAAGATATTCTGTTGATTCTACGGTATTCTCGGTATCACCATTGACTCTAAATTACAGTGGGGACCTCATATTGATGGATTGGCGAATAGACTTAGCTCAGCAGCATACGCGGTTAAAAAAATCAGAATATTAACAGACGTGGAAACGGCTCG
>DWMZ01005900.1:0-10651 GCA_018249855.1 Eueides tales michaeli | reverse complement strand
GTTTGGAATGAATACAAAATAAAAAAAATAAATAGCAAGGAACTAAGCAATTTTTCAGCGAAAAAGTTAAAATATTACATATTTGCTATATGTTGCAAATGAAAATATTAAATATTTAATTTCTTCCAATATGATCAAACACAACCTGCCACGTCTACAGTCACACGCCCCTGAGCCACGACAAGCCTTAGAATTAGATACCTATATATACTTATATGAACTGACTGAAATTAAAGAAAATTCCAAAAGATTAAAATATGACAGGCTCAGTATACTCGTACAACTACATATGAATATATAAACGCCGAGGAATAGTCAATCTCGGTACCATCTCTACAAAACAAAGTTACAACATTTCTAAATAATCTTTATTCACAACATGTTCTTATTACTTACAGAAGGACATTGAGGACTCTAGGACGTTAGATTTGCATTTTAAATTTAACGTTTACAATTTGAAGTCCTTTGACGCAGTCAGTTTTAAACGTGGGCAATTTATAAATTACATTATAATATAGCAATCCGGCGTTGATTAAGAAATACTTTAAGATTTAATCATGTTTAGAAATACCTATTTCTAAAAATTATTAAATTAAGTATGAAATAAGTAGAATTCAGCCGTGGCGTAGAGGGACAAACTTTCCGTTGAATGAATAGCATACTTTGCTATTCACAAGCAAAACGCGGCGTTAAGTTTCGCGACGTAATAATGCCTAAAATTCAGTGGAAAGTTGGAAAACGGAAGTCTTTAGTCCCTTCTGTCTACTCTTGAGGTGTACGAGATACATAGTGAAGTTGAAAAAAATACCAAAAATAGTTATAGCATTTTGGCAAAATGCATGAATTTGATAGATGAATTTAATTGATCCAAGCTCAAAAATATTAATGTACATAACCTAAAACTACATTTTTTTCTACTTAGGATGACATAAAATAATATGCTTACCAGTTGCAATCTCCTCGTCTTTCTCACTCAGTCATCATTACTGACACAATTATTTATATTACTATAATGAGTTTCTTGGTCTTCATTATATTTAAAACATAAAAAAATATATATTGTAATTAATCACGTATATTTTATTATTTCTGTGATAATGGATTGCTGTACTAATATTTAAGCGATTTATAAAATTTCGTGACAACGTCGTCGTGTCGTCCAGCAGCATAGTCATTGCGTTTTTTGTCAATTACTTAGTATTGGGAAAGTTTTATGTACATATAGGAATATTCTTTTAAATTTAAGTTACAGCATGTATACGCACATAGCAGGAAAGGCAAAGGGTACCTGGGAACCTAGTGTTCATTTCCGTTAAAGCAGCGTCCCCAACTTTTCGTTGAATTTAGGCACTGCGTATTGAGAGACAGCACTTAATGTCACGCTTTGCTTTGGTTTCAAAGTCAGCAAAAAGAAAACATTAAATATTTAATTTCCTTGAGAAGGCATCAAACCCACAACCTACGCACTGTCGCACGCTTTTTCCCTTGCGATACCACTGGCCCCATATACTTATATATAAATAATCTAGTCAAAATAAAATTATTTACATCCTATAGACACTTATTTATTATGACCTATTCAATTTCACAAATAATTCCATACAAACCCCATTCCACTAAAAGACAGTGTCTATAAAATTAACAGTATCAAACACGACCCACAATCCTCAGATTTGCGGTCGAACAATAAACTTGTTAGAATTTAATTAGTTCTAACTCGCCCCGATCACTTCGCTTCACGGGAATAGTAAGTATCTACTTGCAATTCATTACCTACCGGTACAGTACGTTCGACGAATTGTGGCATTGAAAGTAGCCGGGATGGCTGAATGAATTTAATTTTCGGATTTTTTCTTATTTTTAATAATCTTCTTCTTATACAATGTGCAAAAGCTCAAAAGATTATAATAGTTCAAGGCCATAACATATTGACCGTACTGTATAATACTATAACTATAAAATCTCAGTTTAATTACTTGGAACGTCTATGAGAGTAACCGATGTTAAAGCGTCTAATTAAAGGTGGACTTAATCTGTATGACGTATTTAATTTCTAACCCACTTCACTTGCATAGAAAAGTCTTATATATTTTCTAGAAATTCACTTTTTACCCAGCAGGACTAAAACGTTCCTCATGAACATTTCAATACTCGTTTTTACATATTATCTTGTTACCAGAGCTGAGAAATTAAAGTATTTTATTTACTCGAGCAAGAATCGAACCCACATTTCCCCCATTTTCGGCCTGAGGGCTTCAAAAAGGTAAAATGAACAATAAAATATAAAACTCAAATGTTAACTGATTAAGTTGAAATGGTTGAACAAAATCATAATCATCAAAAGCACGTATGTATAATTTTAGCAACTGCTCTAACCACAATATTACGGATCTCTTTAGATGAGTCTCGGAGGTCACATTTACCCCTGTTTCATTTACCGACGAGGAAATACCCAAGTTTCTATTAAAAAATGATGAGATATTTGTATGTAAACAACATTTTCTTTATTTTACAAAGTTTTAGTAGTTTGTAATTCTTTTAAAAAATGTTTAAAAATATAGATTTTATCTAGATTTGTTTTAATTACACACTAAGACACTCCGTTGCTCAATTTTCGTCGATTTTTTTAAGTATTTACGACCTGTATTTTTTAAGTATTTACGACCTGTAGTGGGAGTGAACTGCCACACTAAGGCCATCGTGACACAGCGATGGACTGTAAACGCGACCGTTGTGGATTTAATTCTCAATCGCTATAATTTCCTCTTGCCTAATTTCCTTGCTTGGATAACAAAAGAAACAAATTCTAGCTACTTTTAAAACATTTTCTCAAACAATTTCCGAAACCACCCATCCAACCCACAATATACTTTAGTAAACGATTCAATCAGGCGTTACAGCGCGCCGCAATGCAACTGCTCCCTGCAGACCGCTGGCGACTGCGCGATCTGTCCCGCTAATGAACGAGAACATCAACGGCCGTGTGTAATTTACAAGGGTTGGTTCAACGGTTACGAATTGTACGTTATTTTTGTGAATTCACCTTCGACTCTCATGGGAATATTGATTTAAAAAAACAGTCAAGTATGGTTTTGACGCCCACAGAAGGTTCCGTACCAATTTGATAATTTTAGGTCAACAGAAAGAATATTATATAAGTTGTATTAAAGTTAACAAATTTAAAACTACGGATCTATACAGATATTTTGTATGAATTGAAAAAGTACAGAAAAAAAATTATGACCTTTTTCTTTTAATAAACATGAATTTTCTTTCCAATGTTGTATTTTATTTTTATTTGCACATTGGCTTCTAGGGTTAGCGTTAGCGTTGAGTTCCGCCACTCAACACACAATACCTCAAAATCGGCGGAAAGTGAGAAACGGAACAGAGTGTCTCAATACTAGGTTCCTAAGTTCCCTTTGCCTAAAAGTTTGCACTATACATTTTATCATGTACATGTACATTTCAACTTTTCCAAATACGCACGAAAATGGCGCGAACATCAGAAATTTTATACATGATCCTTATAAAAGATAAGACGGATAAGAGCTATTCTTAAATTATAAAAAAACGGCTTTATTTATATACACAAACTGGAAAGTCTCAGCGATTTACAAGTTAAATCGCTGAGACTTTCCAGTAAGTAACCAAAGATACTTGCGCTGGGAAACGTACGCTTCAATACGTTTTAGTTCAACAGCTTATTGTAAGAAATAAATAAATAGGAAGTATTACGACGTTATATTTACACAGGCATTCCAAATATTTTGTACCAGTTGAGGGACTATGGTGGAAGCCATATTGAAAGTCATTGATCAATCAATAGTCCTCCAGATAAATCAAGATCTGACTATTTATCATGCCCTCCATCACTTTAAAGAGTAATGATAACGATAGACCTTTACTAATAGGGTCTGAACCATCCCTATTTTTTTGGATTTGGGTGAGTAAAAGCGCTCTTCCACGATTCTGAGACTACTTCGACGGAGGGAAAGGCAAGGTGTAAACCGATGTTAACTCAGGAAAATTGAACAGAAAATTAAATATTATAAGATTATATCTTATACTATTTACAAATGTTGAAAAGAAAACATTACTTTTATAATTTCAAATAGAATGTACACACTTCCTTATAGCGTAATCAAGTATAACTATACAAATTAACAACTATCTGCAATTAGTTGAGTAGTAACGCTGTAATATGTCAAGGGACAGTCGTTTAGACAGAATTTGATGTCATGAATTAGACCAGATCGTGTACCGTCGGGAGCTACAGTGATGTGCATCGAGGCGGTTGATTTGAGTCTACGTATGTAAATGAATTAATCTATGAATGCTTGAGTTAGTTTCACGGTTACTAGTAGTGTGGGGTAAGATATTGGCATCTTCACATACATATATATTTGGGTTACCAAATGGCAGCGTTAAATTACGCTATTCAGTACACACCCGTGAAATACGGAAGAAAATTCGACACCGCGTTTTGTCTTATTACCTGAGCTATAAAATAAGAATAATTCATTCTCCGAGCAGGAATCGATCTTACTGCCGATATATTTAAAGTCTGACGCTTTGCCGATGCGCTACAATGAAATATAAGCTCACTGAACAATGAACAATGAAATATAAGCTCACACAGTGAATGTGTATTAAGTACAGTACCAGTTTTATTTACTAACGGCACCCACGCGGCCGCACCCGTAATAACCATATGATTATTTATTTTATATTATTAGGAGTTATGTATTTAAGGAAATCTTGTTGATTATTTTAACACGATTATCTACACTCTTATTCATATAATTTGTGTCATGTAAATACCATCTCATTTGAGGCCTGTCGTGGCGCAGGGGCATAAGCGTGTGACTATAAGCCCAACATGTCCTGGTTTCATTCCTCGAATGCTTAAGAACTAAAATAAAAAAAAAATTAAATGAATTATTTCATGTTTTCATTTCTTCACTCCGGTAACAAGGCAAAGTGCGGTGTTAAGTTTCACTATGCTCATGCGATGCCTCAATATCGTTAATTTTCATTTGTCAATGTAAAATACTCATAACGCTTTACAACGTTTGCTACGGGTGGATTTAATTAATTATTATAGTCAAATTGGGCCACTACGATTCTACATCAGGTGTGAGGATCTGTAAAATTAAATATAGCTAATCTAGTGTAAAAGCAGATAGAAAAGAAAATAAAAAATCGATAGTTTCATTGCTTTTTTGCAATAATATTACTACTACAGTTTTTTGGTTTGTATACATTTCAGAAATATTGAATTTCCAGTGTATATATTAAAATGATATTTGATTGTTAAAACTCCAACATGAAATCAGAAAGAACTACATTTTATATGTCAATTAAAACAAAAGAGTTCGTATTTGTAATTCCGCAAACTTTGTGATATTTGTAAAACTCCATACTGAAATTGTACATTGTGAATCTTCCTCTTGTTTCTTTTTTTAACATAATCAAATGGTCATTTTTCGTGCAACAGTAAACGCGACATGTTCTGAGTTCAATTCCCCACTTGAAGAAATTAAATATTTATTATTTTCATTACAGCGCTCTGGTAGCTCTAATTCTAATAGTAACTATAATTTTTCAACATCCTATCTTGTCATGTGCGAGATGTTGGCAAAAATCAAGTAACTGTTTCAGTACTATTCACTCTCTCTAGGATGCTCTTTATAACAGTTTCAATTGTATGAAAATGCATTATGATGAAATATAAGCAATAATACACCTCTGTTTTGTAAGGAATTTTATTTTTCTTTAGTCTAGTCAAGTAGATTAGTAGTGATTGGCCATCGAAGCGACCAGTAGTTATATATTATATGTAATAAATATATGTCTAATAAATAACTATTGAAGGCTATCAGGTAGAAAAGAGAGATCGTGTGACTGTAAGTACTATATTTGTAGGCTAAATCCCCCAGGAGGATGATTAAACACCAAAAGTAATACCAACTTTTAGCATAATATGATAAAAACTATCAAAATAAGGTCTTTCGGTCATTGGAAAAGCATATTTAAAAAAAATACAATAATATTTGTTACATGACCTATAATATATATAGTTGTATGCAAAACAAACGAATTTCAACAGTGGCCATCTGCTCACACTCTAACTTTTGACTAAATTACTGGCTAACTTCAATTTCAACTTACGCTACTTCAAACAAAGCGCATAATAATGCTATTTTACGCTAGACTTTTCCGTAAACTTTGTTTAACGAATAACATAAATATAATAAAATTTTAATAAGAATTGTGCAACAAAATATGTACATAAGTTGAATGTCACCACTCATCACTCGTATATGACTATCGCGACTATCATGTGCCGTTACGTGCCATTGCTTTTGACGTGATAATATCCTATAAATCGATAAACGCAGGTAGCATGCATTGAAAATTGTCACGTTCTGCCTAAGCCGTACGAGCGAACGAAAGTACAGAAAGAGAACTGAATTTAGTAAAAAAAAATAGAGGTCAATTATAATTCTTTTTTTTCCTATAACTTAATAAAGATGATTTAGTTATAATTATATAACATAAATAAGTAACTTTATACCATTGTTTATTTATGAGGTCATCACATAAAATTACCTCCGTAAACCGACTTTACAGTGCAAATAAGCAAAATTTTTTTCAAGGATATTTAGAAAAATACTTTCCACAGAGTCACATATCGTCCAACTTTACTTACGTTATAACACAAAAACCATCCACCACATGATGTTTCTTGTAAACCAAATCGAAATCAGCTTAGCAAATTTTGAATTATCGACGTATCGCATATAATGACAGGGCGGGTTCCACGCGAGGGCCGATACCGCACCGATTAATGTTCCATGTCTGATGGATGAGGGCCGCACAAATGAGTCGCTTTGTCACACGTACCGTCTACCATCGATCACACAATGTATGAGGATGCTTAGGATTTCAAGACATTTATTTGTTAAATAGCTTAAATGTGAAATATTAAAATTGATTAAAATGTTTCCTGTTGTTTTTTTGCTTTTAAAAATTACTTGAAGAAATATGTGACAGTTATGGGTTCGATTCCCACTCGAGGAAATTAAATATTTAATATCTTCAATTTAAATATGTAATGTTTTCATTTCTTCGCACTAGTGATAAGATAAAGTACGGCGTTCAGTACCGCCACTCAACACGCAATGCCACAAATTCGGCGGAAACTGAGGAACGGAAGGAGAACGGAGTGTCTCATCACAAGGTTCCCTACGTAGCCTGCCATGTACCTTTGTTTTATTTATTTTCAATTGCAACTTACCTTTTTTTCCAGCTCCACAAACCAAGTATTTAGATAGCCCGATCCGACTCACTTTATCTTGTTACCAGAGCAAAGAAATAGAAAATATTTTAATTCTTTGAGTAGGAATCGAACCCACAACCTATCCCTTTTACAGGCCAAGCTTCAATTTACTAAAATAATTAATTTTACATTAAAAGTTAAAACCAATTAACATATTTCTCACTTCATGACAATTTAATGTAAATCTTGATAAATAAAGCGCTGGTACAACACAATGGAATTACTTTATCCAACTGGATCTTAGTACGAAACTTGATCGAACGCCACCTCGTGGCCAGTTTAGTCACATAATAGACCCATCAATTTACTATCTAGTGCTTTAGCGGTAAGTGCTTGAAGTTTATTGTGATTACAGCTATTTGTTAAATATGTCTTGTGTTAGAGTTCTAGGCCTGTCGTGGCGCAGGGAAATAAGCGTGTAATTGTTAACACGACAGGTTGTGGGTTCGATCCTCACTCGAGGAAATAAGGTTTTTTTAGCTTCACGCTGTATCCCGCACGAGGCAGGGTAGACAGAGGGAACCCGGGAACCTAGTGTTAAGACACTCCGTTCCACTTCCATTCCCCACTTTCCGCTGAACTTGAGGCATTGCGTGTTGAGTGGCGGAACTCAACGACGCGCTTTGCCTTATTACCAGACCGAAGAAATAAAACATTAAATATTTAAATTGAAAATATTAAATATTTCATTTCCGACTAGGCATCGAACCCAAAACCTGTCGGTTACAGTCACGTGACTGTGACCGACAGGTTCTGGGTTCGACTTATGCCGCTGCGCCACGACAGGCCTTATTTAACACTTTAAAACTAAATATTTACTATTTTCATTTCTTTGCTTGTTTAGTTCTAACGCTCAACACGCAATTACTCAAATTCGGTGAAAATGGGTGAAGTCGTAGACACTAGGTTCCCAAATTCCCTCTGCCTTACCTGACATCTACTTGATACAGCGTGAAGCTATGTAGTATGTAGTGTTCACTCTGCATCCTGCAAAGGAGAGTAGGCAGAAGAAATTTAAAATACTCCGTTCCCTACGTACCGAATGGCTTAATTCAGAGGCATGCTTTCCATTTCCATAATAACTAAGAAATATTTTTTTTTCATGTCCAAAGCGGATCGAACTCACAATCGTTGTATGTACACTCCAAGGCCCTGTACTGATGTTAAATTAACGACCGTAATCTTTCAAAATAGTTGCAATTTTTAAATTATCAATTAATTTATTTAACTCCACAATGTGTTAAGTGTTAAGGCAGTTCCATTTCTCATTCTCTTATCGCTGCGAAACATAGTTCTTTATTTTCCGCTGCCTCCTTGAGGCGCCGCTGCCTTGTTTCCATAGCGAGGAAATAAAAATGTAAAATACTTTATTTTCTTAAGTGGAGATCCACATCTGTCGCGTTTACAATCGCACACTTGTGCCAGAACAGGCCTCATATAATGATAGGCTAGAGTCAAGACACTCCGTTACTGACAAAACGTTGCACAACTTTTTTTATGATATCCAGACTATGTATATTATATTCATTGAAGCAAATGTTTGATAAGAAATTTGGATTCCTGATCTTTGAATGCTGCCTTATGCTTTTTAATTAAAACTCCATTGTAAAGTTTGAACCACAATTCAAAATAGCGTTTAAAATTGTAAAGTCGCTTAGAGCTGGTTGACTATCATGAAAAGGGACTGGTTGGCTATCTAATCGACCTTCTCCGTACAAATTTAGATATCGATACGGATAATATACGTTCCTAATAGTTATATAATATTCCTGAATCTATTGTTCATCAAAAACTTGGGACAAACAAGTTCTCCTGAATTACAGTTTCAGAGTCGCAGTTGTATATCGGCGTTTGGTAACATGGTCTCTTTATTCCTTGTTTTTCTCATATTTTCGTTATAACGGCCATTTTATAAGGAGTTTCTGACAAAGTTGTTAATTTTTCTGGATGAATGCAGGAAGATAATTAACGAAAATTGAACACTTCTAAAAATACATGAAAACTATAATGACAAATAATTTTGTGTTACTTTTTAAAGTTTATATCTATTATAGCTTATTTGTTTAATTACATTAATAAGATTATACAATTTACAATAAAAATAGGTCTATTTTAATAAAGCAGGAGGGTCTATTTATTGGTAAGTTTCGTTGAACATACTAATTTCAGGAACTGGTTTTATTTCAAAAAATATTTTTGGATTAGATAGCCATTTTTTTAGGAAGGCTATATTACTATCATTTACCTCAATAAATGGGCTATGCAACGCAAAAATAATTACAATAAAGATAAAGGCTATAGAAGTGGAGAAAAATATGCAAAAATTGAAGAAATTAACGAACTCAAGAACTTCCATGCGTGTTCCATAAGCCGTTGAAGATATGCAAAAATCAAGTATGACAGAATTGTTCAACGACAAAAGTACTATAAAAAAGACAGTAATCGAAGTCAAGCGAAGAACATCGTACAGTTCAGACAGACATTTCTATGTAACTTGACGATTCAAAAGTGCAGTGCAGCATGTATAGTCAAAGCAAGCGAAGCTAAAAGTGGGTCACTAAAAAGTAAAAAGTATGTAAGCGCTTACATATTTACCACTCACGTCGTAAGACTGAAGTTCGATTTCCACCCGAAAAAACGGTCATATTTTATTTTTTATTTTTTTTAGCGTCACGCTTCAAAAGGCAGGGTAGGCAGAGGGAACCCGGGAACATAGTTTTAAAATACTCCGTTCCACTTCCGTTCCCCACTTTTTTAAATTATTATGAATTTTCCGCTATGGTTGACAAAACTTGACGTTGAGTTCCGCCAATCAAGACGCCATGTCTCGAAAATTGATCGGAAAACGGAGTATCTTAGCGCTAGGTCTTAGTCACTATGCTCAGTTAGAAGGCGTCTTACCACGAAGGTTGTATAACAAATTATAATAAAATGGACATTTAGATATTCCACAATAAATATTCTTAAGTATAAGAATTCTGAACCTTCTTTTATCACATATAATCGTGTCACAACGACACAAGCTTACTGTAGTCCAAAAAAAAGTAGTAGAATTTCAACAAAGTTTCCCCAAAAACACATTTCAGCACATTGCAATTTGTGCTACACGAGGAAATGGAAGGGAATTTTAAAAAATCATCCAAACTTAATGTGTTCCGAACTTAAATTGGATATCACCTGGGGGTACATTAAGTGGGATCGACACGAAATAGGCGTGGCGTCAGGTATTGTAGCTCATGTACGCTACTTTAGAGCCAATTACCAGATATAAACATGGATACGTCTGGAACATTCGGTCTTTAAGAT
>DWMZ01005899.1:0-10653 GCA_018249855.1 Eueides tales michaeli | reverse complement strand
CCCCCCCACCCCTCACGTAAACGAAAATTAAACGAAAAAACATGTATCAATCAATGAAACATCAATAAAAAATAAAATATAACGATCAGCTTCTTAATTCTACACCTTTATCAAAAGCAAAAAAAAAACAATTTACATCTTGATCCAAATTCATAAAGAATCTTTTTTTTTAATAATTTTTTTTTCATATTATAGGCACGCGCGCGAGTGCCTCACAATACACGATATTCTCGATCACCTTTTCTTCCAGCTTGCACTCGATCAATCAATATCAATTTTCTACGTCAACAACTATTATACAAAAAATCGTACAGAACAAAAGAGTATTTTATAGAATAGAGAGTTAATTATACTTTTAACAATAAACAAAAAAATATTTACTATCATTTCTTCACACAGCTACATACTGTATCCCGCGCGTGGTATGGTAAACAGAACTTAAGAAGCTAGTGTTAAGACACTACATTCCGTTCCCCCGTTTCCGCCTAATTTGAGGCATTGCGCGTTGAGTGACGTAACTCAACGCTGTACTTTGTCTTGTTATCAGAGCGGAGAAATTAATAACTAAAACTCCCACATTAAATATTGAAATTGAAAATATTAAACATTTCAATTCTCCGAGTGGTGATGGAGCCTACTACCTATGGCGGTTATAACTACGTGCTTGTGCCTCTTCACCACGACAGGCCTCTAAACATATATAGATTCATCATATCCTGTATAATAATACATTTTCTTTGTTACAGTACTAACAGAGGAGCCGAGGTTTGCGGAACCAATACCCAATGTGACGGTGGCGCTGGGACGTGACGCCAGCCTGCCATGTGTTGTTCAACATCTGGGTACTTACAAGGTAATATTTAATATATTATTTAGTTTTATATGAATTTACATATACTGAGATACTTGTCAGGGGCATAAGCTACGACTGTAAATACGAAAGGATCAGGGTTCGATTCCCAATTGAGTAGATGATTTTTTTTTAATTTCAAGTTGAGTTCCAATACACAATGCCTCAATAATTCGGATAGTGTAGGACGGAAGGGTTATAATAGAAACTGAATATCTAACGATTAGGTTCCCAAGCCAAGTTCCCTCTGGCTACTGTGCAGTGTGCGGGAAACAGCGTGATGCTAAAAAAATGTATACCTTCACGTATAGTAGAGTAGTGAGAGAACTGAGCGATAAAGTACTCCGTTTTCATCCTTCAGTCTTATTTCAAGTAATTATATTTTGAACCCGTGCTTTTTATTATTGAAACTAAAAAAGTATTTAACTTTTAAGAATTTCTGTAAGTAGTAATCGAACCTATAACCCATATATAAGTATTACATCGTGACTATCAATCTCAATCTCATCAATGGCCTGATATACATCAAATTTAAATACCAGCTATCTCCGAGCATTTCTATTTAAAAACTTAAAAGTCTGCGAGGTGCAGAGGCGTAGAGTTGCGCCACTTATCACGCAATGATTCAAATTCGGCGAAAAGTCGAGAGTGAGAACCACGTGACTTGACACTAGGTTCCCAGGTTCCCTCTACCTATCCTGCCAATGTGAAGCAAAAAAAAAACAAAAAGCGTACACGATATTATCACGTAACAAAGTAGGTATATTATACAAAAATTGCAACGAACAAAGAAAACACGCTTCTAAAATTCAGTAGGTATTCGACTTCCAGCATATGCATTTTAAATGTAAAAAGTTACCCCTCGTTTATTCGGACGAAAAATGGAGACAAGAGTACTATATCGGTATTCCGAGCTGCAAATTTCCTCGACAAAAAAAAATATAAAGTGCCGGCACTGTATCTTTCTAATCTCGAGCGAGTGTTTCGGCGTAAGTTACGAGTGGTTTCGAATATAAAGGCGTTTTGATAGAAAATTTATACAGTACAGTACAGAGATGGTGGATACAGGGTGTTAATAAAGTTGAAAGAGAAAGAAAAGACAAATGTTTTTTTGATCTTTTTTATATGTACCTGCTGTTGAGTAGCAGGCTAGGTAGAGGGAACCTAGTATCAAACGTTAGTGTTAAACGCCGAATTTTCGAAGCATTGCGTTGTGATAAGTGGAAATAAACGCCGCGATGCTTATCAGAGTAAGCTTATAAACATAAATATATTCATTGTACAAAGTGGAGATCGAGACCACAACAGTCATGTTAACAGTTTTCATTTCATTGCGCTACAACGGTCTCAGAAAGAACACAGTGTTAAGCACTCCATTTCTCGACACTTTTTAGTTAGTAAGACTAAACTTTTATTATAAAAAAAAGTTTTTTTTTTTAATTATAAAGTATTCAATTACCCTTTAATACTTTTCGCATAATAATAGAAGTTTCATTAAACTCTTATCTGCTTCCCCGCGGGATACTTACTATGTCGAGATAAAGTAGTCTATAGTACTAATTTCCTATTACTTAATAATGATACCGTTATTAATAATCTCTTTAATATTCAGATAATATAAAGGCTGGTTTAAGGATTATAGTGGCGCAGAGCCTCAACCGTTAGGCTACAAACAAGTTGCGGGTTCGATTCCCACTCGAGGAAAATGAAATATTTAATATTTTCAAAGAAAATATTTATTGTTTACATTTTTTCGCTATGAAAAAAATAAAAAAATAAACAGTTAGCTGTTTATATATTATCTACATTAAAAGTTAAGCCTATAAGGTATAGGTAGAATATTTTTTACACCTTTTACACCCTTCACCTTGTATGAGCGGCATAGCAGGGTATGCAACAGGAACCTAACGTCAAAATACTCTGTTCCCATCAAAACACTTTCGTCCCCACTTTCCGAATTCAAAAAATAAAAATGTTAAGTAGATAGATCATTTCTACGAGTGAGAATCAATTATAAACCAGTTTCGTTAGTAATGAGAGTAAATTTTAAAGATTATGGTAGAATATACAAATATTAATTTTTTGCCCTGGTAGCATGTAAGGCCTCAAATTCTGCAGAAAGTGAGGAACGGAACGAAGTGGCTAAACAGTCGGTTCCTATACTTAGAAACCTCTGTCTGCCCTATTATGTGCAAGATACAGTGTTAAGCTAAAAAATATGCAAGTATTCAAGCTTTGGCATTTTCTACATTGGCAAGGCTGATGGTTTGCATATGCACGAAAATAACTGGTCATAGCATCACCAACTATTTAAAATTGAGATACTACCTATATATTTCTATAAAATAATAGTCAATCAGAATGCTGATTGACCAAATATCAATCTGGAGTCTCAGAAATTTCTGGCCATCAATGATCAGGATCTGCATATCCACACTCAAATTAAATATTTTTTTTCTAATACATACAAGAATAACATTGACTCACTTAAGGTGGCACAGGTGATGAGTCAAATTCGGTGATGAGTGGGAAACGGAAGATTCTTAATGGGAACGGAGTGTCCTAACCCTATAAAGATCAAAAAGTATGTAATTATGATAATATAAGTGTATGTGTAAAATAATATGTCCAAAATTAATTCCATATTTGGTTGAAATTGCCTAGAGATTTTCATTAATAGTATTCTTTAATTTTTATTGGTTAATTGTTGAATAGTACTTATTAATTGATTCATTCATTGATTCTATCTTTTCTTTTCTTTTGTTATCACCTTTTTGCTTTTGTTCTTTGTGTTTGGCATAGGGAACTTGGAAATCTAGTGTTCAGACACTACATTCCAATAAAGATACTTCCAGTCAGATTTCCAATTCCATTGAATTCTTTCCTCGAGTGGCAATCGAACCCACTTCGGTCAAGTCACAGTCACAAATTTTATTACCTACTTTTGAAAAATATTCTCGTAACGACCGTACATTGGGTTCTTTAGTCAATAAATATCAATAATTTAGACAAGATAAGCAAAATGTATAGTAAAGATTAAGGTACGAAATTATAAAGCTTTCTAACATTGTGTGGTTAAAGAAAACGTTCACGCTACTTTCTAAGGTACAAAATGGGTTGATGTGAATCTAAAATATAATGTAATTTTCTTATCTGGAATCCTCCCCGATGTGAGGTTACGACAATTTTATTAAGACAATTTGGTCTTTTCTGAAATTTAATAGATAATTCGTTACTTTTAGAAGATTTTTCCTTGAGTTTTTTGGTGTTTTTTATCCCGGTAGAGCGGTATTATGATTTTGTTTTGTATGTGACTGTCTGTGCCCGTGTATCAGTTTGTGTGGTTGTCTGAGTCACCTGAATTAATAAACCGATTTCATTGTGGTTTTTATTAATCGCAAACCTATGATTTATAAAAAATGTATTAGTATTTTAAGAGATACATGCACTATATTGAAATAATATCGAGGACTGTGACTGTAACCGACAGGTTGTGGGTTCAATACCCACTCGAAGAGATAAAATATTTAATATTTTGAATTTAAATATTTAATGTTTCATTTCTTCGCTCTGGTAATAAGATAAAAGCGCGGCGTTGAGTTTCGCCAATCAACACTCAATTTTGGCAGAAAGTGGAGAACGGAAGTGGAACGGAGTGTCTTAACACTAGTTCCCATGCTCCTTCTGGCAACCCTGCCATGTGCGGCATACAGCATCAAGATGAAAAAAAAATAAAGTTTTTGTTTAGGTTTCTTTTTGAATTTTAAATTTCCTCGTAATTTGATTGAGGAATGCCACATTTGTTATTTAGTACTGTAGCTGCAATCATTATGTTGTCTAAATATTATATATTCGCATATTCACAGTATTACTATTTCAAATATAAGAATCGTTTTTACTTTTGTTAGTATTTTAAATTCTTCAAGTTTCCTTGAAATTAAAATAATATGAGTTTTCTCACTTTGTTTCGTGACACAGTGGTTTGACTGTAATTGATTTCCGCGCCTCTTTTACGGTTTTCGAGAGGCGGGGGTTCAAGCTCCATTACGCTCAATTTATACGTTTTCTAAATAAGTATGATTTCTTCTGACATTATGTAACATTTTGGCCCTATAATGGTGCAGGGGCTTGACAGGTGTTATTTATTGTTCGATCCCCACGCGAGGAAATTAAATATTTAATATTTTTAAAACGCAGCGTTAACTTACGCCAATCAATATATAAAGCCTCAAAGTTACGTCCAAAGTAAATAACAGAACGGAGTGTTTTTAACACTACAATCCCAAGCTTCCTCTACCCTGCGGTGAGCGAGAAGAAGAAGAAGCTGAGAAAAATATATGCCTCATAGTTACTTCAAATTTAATTTAAACTGTATGCATTTCCATAGTCAGAAATACTCATGAACTGTCAAAAGCGTCTCTTTCACAACTCGGACTGCTCCTTCGTACACCTGCGACCCTATTACTTTGAAATATCACACGAGATTGATCGTGCTGCTACTTTCAAATGTCGCTATGAGCCGTTAAAGTACTTAACAGGTGATTTTGTGAAATGTAATTACTATTTTGTTTGAAATATTTAATATTTTCATTTTAAATATTTAATGTTATCATTTCTTCACTCTAGTAACAAGGCAAAACGCGGCGTTCAGATCCGCCACTCGACACGCAATGCCTCAAATTCAGCGGAAAGTATGGAACGAAATGGAGTGTCTTAACACTTGGTTCCCAACTTCCCTTTTATTTACCCTGCCAAGTGCGGGATACAGTGTGAAGCTGAATAAAGTTATTATCATTTTAAGCTGTTGCTAGTGACTGGTATAATGTTTAACTTTAAATGTGACGGTTTTGAGTTTGAATACCTATTTGTGGGAAAGAATTATTTATTTTAGTGTTTTAACAGTAGGTTCCCAAGTTTTCTCTGCATACCCTGTCATAAGCGGGGTACAGCGTGAAACTAGAAAAACATTATTTTTCACGCCATATTTTAATAAAACAGATAAGATTAAAAGAATAGACAAAATTATTTTTTACATTTGTTTTTATGGCCGATAATTAATGTTCTTTAATTTGTATTTATTTTAGAGAAATATAATATATTACTTTAAAAATTCATAGGTTGAATATACAATTTACAATCATTGCATTATTTATTTTATATATATATATATATATATATATATATATATATATATATATATATATATATATATATATATATATATATATATATATATATATATATATATATATATATATATATATGTATAAGAACGGCACAGACATCTTTTTCACAATATAATTTGTTCAAACAAAAAAAGGACTAGCCTTTGAGCTATCGTAGTTTATTATTGATTTGTCCCAGCTCAAACAAAATGTATTTGCATAATTCAAGATATTTGCGAAGTTTAATATTAAATATATTAACTTTAAAGCCGTTGTAGCTTAGCGATACAGCGTTTGGCTGTATGCGATGGTTGCGGGCTCAATTACTGCTCGGGGCAATAAATTATTTTAATTTCCTCCATGAGATAAACTCAACTAATTTTGACTATCTAATTAACTATTCTCAACTAATTTTGACTATCTAATTAAGGATATTTTTAATTTAAATACACGCTGTTCCCAATAAGACACTGCCGTTATTCATTTGCCACGGAATTTTTGAGGCATGGCGTGTAGTTGTTGAAACTTAGTGTTTGAGTCACTTGTTCCCTGCGCTACAACTGACCTTCGAAGAAGGAAACTAAGAAGAATTAAGTATAATCCTTCTTGAATTTTTTAATTAAATTTAGAAACTACATACACAAAACTTTTAATTCTTACAGTAGAATTAGAAAGACGACTAGTTACAAATACACGTACGCT
Source organism: Eueides tales michaeli (assembly GCA_018249855.1). Taxonomy (NCBI): domain Eukaryota; kingdom Metazoa; phylum Arthropoda; class Insecta; order Lepidoptera; family Nymphalidae; genus Eueides; species Eueides tales. Next base: position 3,936 of record DWMZ01005899.1, on the reverse strand, counting down.
AATTACTTCGCTGCTTTGCCTTCAAAGGGAAAAGCACTTTCGTTCAGTTTTCAAAATGCTATTTCGTCTATAAGAGAAGATTTCCCGCGGGGCTGTGCTTCATAGCAATTGGTTGAAGATCGACTCAAACGGTGGCTTTGTGGTTATTTTTAAGTGTTTGTGACTTGACGTTTTTATTGATTATGTATGTTGATAATGTGCGGGATTAAACTGTATTTTAAGTTTATTCAGTACTTTTTCGTTGTATCTTCTTGTAATGAATAAGGTTTCAAATGTTATAAAAATCAATAAACGTCGGCTGCATGCACGAAAAATTGTAACGTTCCAGTGCTGAGCATGTACACTAGAACGCGACAGAAGTAACAGACGCAATCGACCTTACCATTCACATATTGACGCGTTTATTTCTCTTCCACTCCTTTACGGTCAATTTCTTTGTATTAAGCCACCGGTGATAATAATTCAACTTCCTTTATAAAAGTATACAATTATTTATTAATGTGTTCAGTTCTGGACTGGACGTTAATATGTAAAATATCGTCGGTAAGCCAACTGACTACGGATCATCAGTTTCTTTTTAGCTTTACAGAGGCAAAGGGACACTTAATGTGTAAGATACTCTGTTCCCTACATACTACCTTTATTTTGTAGACATTTCGTGTAGAACGTTATAACTTGACGCGACATTTTGTCGTTTAGTATCAAGCGAACTAATGAAAATAAAACGTTTCGCTTATAGTTAAGCATTGCCACTGTGCTACAATAGCCTATTTATATAAGTACCATTTAAAACACCCCAAAAAAATCATTTTAATTTATATTAAATGAATAAATAAAGAACCAACGAGACCGGGTCAACGATATCCGCGAAATATTCTCGAAACGATCCCAAAAGGCGCATCGTAACCTTCTCAAAAGCAAATTAACGCCGTTTAATTAATTATTAGGTAATTTGGAAGCGTAACGAATTATTAAATTTTAACTCTTGAAATATATTTTATAAATTTTGTCGCTTTTATATGAATTTAACCTTTATTTATAGATGCTTTAGTACAAAAACCTTATAAAAATTTCAACGGAGCTTGGTGAGAACGAATGGCTTAGTGGCCATAGCGCTTGGACGGATTCCAAGAGGCGCGGGTTCAAATCCCGCTTCGTTGAAATTTTTATACGTTTTTAAATTTAGTATTTTTTATTTACAGTTTTGAGTTTAAGTTATAATTGTATATTCAGCTTCACGTTGCACATGACAGTATAGGTAGAGAGAATTTGGAAACCTAGTGTTAAAATACTCCGTTCTGTTCTCCACTTTTCTTCTAATTTAGGCTTATTCCACTCCATCAAGTGGGGATCGAACTCACAATCTGTGGCGGATACAGTCACATACTTGTGCACTTGCGCCACGACAGGCCTTAGTAAATGTATATAATAAATATGAGATTTGACGCCAGTGGTTAAATAAAAACAACTACATTAGATGCTACATCCCTACGATAGACGTGATGAGACCTTTTTAGTCAAATGTGAAATTTTGTGTTTAATTTTTTCTATTTATTATATGTGATGTCCTTATATAAAGAAGCACGTTGTGACTATAAATGCAGTACGCTGTATGTTCGATCCTCACTTACATAAGGCATACGACGGCGTTGAGTTACGCTACTCAACACGCAAAAAAAACTCTAATTCGGTGGAAAACGAAAAGTGTCTTAATAGGAACAGAGTGTCTTAACATAAAGGTCCCTGCTATATCTGAAAAAACAAAAAAAAATACAATAAACTTACATAAACAAACTAAAAACACAACCTTACCTACAAAAGAGCGATAGATTAATTTACTTTCAGTACACTTCGTACACCGACTATGATGTATACCGTAGCTCCGTAGCTCCGTAGCGCCGTAGCGGCCACCAGTTAACCCGTGGACTGCATGCCAATTAAATTATTCATGAGGCGGCTCTCTGTTGTCGTTTAGATAATAATTAGAGATTCCGAGCTTATCTTGCTGTTATAATTCTTGTAACTTCTATTAATACTTACTATGTTTGCAAGTTTATGGTTCAGTTTTTTTTTTTTTACTTTAATACGTATTCAAATTTTCTACGGTGGCAATCGAAAAAGCTTAGTGATAATTTTAATACTGGAACCTATTCTCTTTTTAATTTCACACTGTATTACCCGTTTAACATAATTGAAGCAAAGTCGTAAAGCTCAATTTACGAGGCATAGAGTATTGAGTGGCGATAATCAATATCGTGATTTATCTTCTTCTTCAATATAAACAATATCAATCATTTATTTTCCCGAGTGGTAATCAAACCCATTCAATTGATTTTCGAACTTTTATGTGTATATTTAAGTTTTTCTAAGGGAAAATAGCTATTATATAAAGCTTATAACAATTTTAATATAATATTAGAACAACTTTATAGTCCGGTTCTATAACGGAAGTGTATTTGAGCAATCAATATTGCGGTTCTGCAATTGACTCTTTAATTTACTTTAAACAAAAGGAGGCAACGGTCGAAAAATTCAAAGGAAATTAATGGAAACCGCACAAAGGGTAAATTAAACTTACATTCGTTGCTCTTTGATTTTTTTTGTCACTTAATAGGAGGTCTTTATATTTTATTGTTAACATTTTTACACTTTTTAGCCTTTTTAAGGTTACGTATCTCAAAAGAAAAAACGGCCATTATCGATTCACATTCAATTTGTCTGTCCAATAAAATTAACTAAATATTTGGAAATGGAATACTTACTATTCAGATATACAGTTCCAACATTAAGCGCGTAATTTAATGAATTAAATTAATACGAGCATTATTAATTTGCCGCATTTTCTGTGAAATTCACTAGAAAATCTCATAAAAGTAGAGAATAGAAGCTTGAAGGCAACTGACTTACCATTAACTACTAGTAACTGAGTTACCTTAGTTAGTTTAGAGTACTTAACACTCAGTTCCCAGGATCCTTCTGCATGTACCCTGCTATGTACGAGATACAGCGTGAAGCTGAAAATAATAATATTTCTAAATCCTGATATTTCATTTTTCGTCTTAAAGTCCACGGAGACGGCAAACGGGCGATAACTACTACAGTAACGAATGAAAATGTGTGTAATTAAAATAATTTTATTGCGTTCATTTGTTTCCGTTTTGACTGTCGGAATTTGTAATATTTGAACCGTTTATAACGACGCTTTAATGAGCGTTTTATTTCTAAAAATATAGAATGTTAATTCAAAATATTTTGATTGAATTTATTTAAGAAAATCTATATATGCTGAATATGTTGTTTTAATGTTATTTTAGTGAAATAGTGCTGTGGAGAAGCCTACCGTGGTGCAGAACCACAGGCGTGTGATTGTAAACGCGACTCGAGTTGGGAGCCCACGCGACTGGCTGTGGGCTCCCAACTCGAGAAAAACTTTTTTATTATTTAATTTTTTCTCTCTGGCAACAAGGCACAGCTTCATGCTATATCCCGCACTTGGGAGGGTAAGCAGAGGTCACTTAGGAACGTAGTGATAAGACACTTGTTACGTTTACTACTTTCCACCAAATTCGACGCATTATCTGTTGAGTGGCGGTAACCAACGTCACGCGTTGCCATATCGCTAAAGCGAAAAAATGAAAATATTAAATATTTAAAAAATAAATTATATAATAAAAATATCAAACCGTATCTGATTAGGCGAAGTTGTAACCGCATTTCACGTTCCGAGCGATGCGATAGCTTTTGTGAATAAACAGCGTGTCAAAATTTAACCCTCCGGTAATTAAACAAGGGTGAAGCTAAGGGATGATGCACACTCGTTGGAGCAATTTTTAGGTGTGAGTTTCAAATTGGGTACCATAATTTGTTGTTATAAATCGTTATATATATATATATATATATATATATATATATATATATATATATATATATATATAT
>DWMZ01005898.1:0-10653 GCA_018249855.1 Eueides tales michaeli | reverse complement strand
GAATTCAAATTCGAAAAATACGCTCCTTTCCGTTTCCGGCGTTTGATTCCTCCTGTGATATGGCGTTTCCTCTGCAGCGTTTGAAATTGGTTTCGCGTTAAGTATTTCAGTTTTAATTTAAAGTTGTGGCTATATTTTATTTCACTGTTGTATTAAGAAATATTTAATATTTATATTGGCTCGCTTTTGGTAGCGCGGTGAAGCGCAGCGTTGAGTCCCGCCACTCAACACATAAGAAAGTGAAAACTTTAATGGCAATGAAGTATCTTAACACTAGGTTCCCAGGTTCCCTCTGCCTTACTCTGCCATGTACAGGATACAGCGTGAAAGTGAATAAAGGTGATTTAATAAAACATATAAGAAGTAATTTATAAGAAATTCACTTAGAAAATAAACTTGTTTTCATACTATTTATTGTTATTTTTAATTATATTTTGTCGTCGCTAGTATCTAATTCAATAATCCTTTTTGGGATTACATTCGTTTATAGAATGCTGTGTTATGCCTTATGCAAGGAAACATTGAGTTTGAAAATTGATAAATTATATTCTTAAGGGCGTAATGGCACAGTAGAGCAAGTTTTGCTCAAAAGTTATATATTCACGCATGTAATACGGTAGGCTTTGGGAACCTAGGAACCTATTATTAAGACACTGTGTTCCCATAAAGATACTCATTGGCGTTACATTCTCGGCGCATTGCATGTTAAGTCCGAACTCAACATCGTGCTTTGGTTCCCTAACGAAGATAAAATATACAATATTCCTTTTTTTTTCTCCGCACAAGGCAGGGTAGCCAGAGGGAACCCAGGAACCTAGTGTAAATACACTCCGTTCCACTACCTTTCCCCACTTATCGCCGAATTTGAGGCATTGCCTGTTGAGTGGCGGAGAGCGGAGAAATGAAACATTGAATATTTAAATTGAAAATATTAAATATTTAATTTCCTCGACTGTTGATCGAACCCAGAACCTGTCGGTTACAGTCACACGGTTGTGCCGCTGCGCCACGACAGTCCTCAAGCCTACAATATTTCATTCCTCCGAATGAGAATCGAACCCACTATAATGGCGTCCTCAGTCGTATGTTCTGGCCTCATTTAAATTATTTTTATATCTCCACTCTGATATAAATATACACGGCGTTCAGTGCCTACTTACTGTATTGATCCACGCTGAATCCCGCACACGACAGGGTGGGCAGAGGGAACTTGGGAACCTAGTGTTAAAACACTCCGTTCCCTTCCCTACTTTCAGTTCATTAGAGGCATTGCGTGTTGAGCGTAATTTAACGCCGCACGTTGCCTTGTAATACTCCTCGCCTGGAGGTCGAACCCAAAACCTCGATATTCCAAATTCGTACAACAAAAAGAAGAAAAGATAAAACAAAATACAACGTAAGCCCATCAAAAGAAAAACAACATCTAATATCGAATCTTTAACAGCCCGTTCCCCCATCAATTGTGCCTCAATAGATATGTATCAAGTAAAAAATGGCTCAACCAATCGTCTCGGAATTGCTTGCAATTTGAATATCAAGCGTGTTTTGTGAATTGTTGACACAAAAATATTATATTGAGAAAGAAAGTGCTGGGACATATGTGTGTGTTCGAATCCGTCTAGGGGGAGGAAAATATTTATTTTCAGTTTTCCCGCTCCGTGCAGTTTTGAATTCGGCCACTAATCACTTAATGCCTTCAAAATTCGGTGAAAATTAAGGAATGGTCAAAAAAAGGCATTAGGTTCCCAGGTTCCTTCTGCTTAATACTGCTTTAAAAAATATATAGTTCTTTTTTACTTTATTTTTGAAAACACATTGATTTATTAATATGTAACATTTTACGTATACAAATATATTACATACAAATATATCTATATATTATTACAATATTTTTAATATACTTAAAGTAAAAAAAATATACTGAATATAGAAGGTACAGAACTGTGTGACTGTAAACGACAGATTGCGGGTTCGATCCCCACTCCAAAAATTAAATATTTTCAAATATAGTAGATTTTATTTCACTATATAGTTCTGGTAACATAGGAACATTAGTTAGAGCACTTGGACAGCTTCCAAGAGACACAAGTTCAAATCCCGTTCGAATTTTTGTACGTTTTCTAAAAAGTATTATGCCATTACAATATTGATCGTAAAATAAAAATTTACACACCATAAGAGAAAGGGAGTGTGATGCGAGAAAATAATGGTTATATCAAAAGAAATTTTCTACAAAAAAAAACACCCGATGAGGGGTTATTTTTTAATATATGCATCATTTAATGATAACTTTTGAAGCATATTTGAGGGTAGAAATTGATTTTTACCATTCGTTTGGGCAATATGCGCTTTTTGTATGGGGTTGGTTGGTGTTTTTTTTTTTTTATTAAAAATTGTTATTGATAGCCATTTTTCTTTCTATTCTGAATCCTGTCTTGGCGCTGGGGTTCACACAGTCACACTGTGAATGTCACAGGTCGTAGGTTCGATTGCTAGAGGAAATGAAATATTTAATATTATCAAAACAAATATTTCAAATTTTTCTTCGCTTTGGTAACAAGGCAACACGCAATAGGTACCTCAAATTCAGTGAATAGTGGGGAACAGAGCGGAGTGTCTTAACACTAGGTTCCCAAGTTTCCCCTGCGTACCACGCCACGTACGATATACAGCGTGAAGCTGAAATAGTTTTTATTTCTTGGCGTTTTTCGTGAGACTTGAAATGTTTACGTATGGAATGTTAGTTGTGAATTCGATATTTTTATTTCTCTGCCTCCTTAAATTAATAGGTGTTTTGAGTTACAGATATTGTGGAGCTGAAAAATATGTTTGTTTGAGCAAACATATTATATATATTATATACCTACATGTTATATACGCTCTTATCTCGAGAACTACTAGATTGCATTGTTTTTTTGTGTTTTTTTTGTGTATCTGCGATATATCTTAAGTAGGCAGAGGAAATTTGTGCACTTAGTGTGACACTTTCTTTCTTATTCTCCATTTCTTTATTTCTTTATTTCTTAATGATGTCAGTTGTCATCAATTATTAAATACTAGCGACCCGCCCGCGCTTATATTAATTACTTTCTTGTTCTAACCACATAACTAATTTTTAATACACTATCTATACATTGAAAACTAAAATTTCAGTTAAATTAATAAAAAAAATTGAAATATCATATTTTTTCTTATTAATCGACTCAAATAAAAGAAACACTTTAGACACGCGTTTAGAGTGTACAAGCTCACAGACAAACAGACAAACATTTTGCCTTATTAATTCAATAGTAAGCGTACTCTATATTTTTTTTTATATATCTTTCATATACAGACAGTGATCATTTACAGATTTATTATAAATATAGATTTAAATCAAAAACACAAGCGAAGCCACAACTAAAAGCTAGTATACATATATCTATCAAACGCATATCCGCTGACCGTCAATTAGTGCAAATTCGATTCTCATGGTTACAACATTAGCCTATTAATGTACAATTAGTATGGAGGTAATAGAGTTTGATATGTCAGCGCAATGTGCGGGGCGATGTGCAGACGGTTATATCAAATGTGGATTAGTTTATGTCCTTATATGGGTGCTGTATGTATGTATGTGTATGTAAAGTGCAGGAACTTAGTGTTGATTGAGATTTTTTTAAAGGTTACCGCGTATCCCGCACATGGTAAGTAAAAGGGAACTTGGGAACCTAGTGTTGAAACACTCCGTTCTCTATTTTCCGAATCGCGCTGAGTTTGCAGCTTGTGTGTTAACAGGCGTGTGCCTTTATGCCTATAATAGATTTTAAATAAGGTTTGTTTTAGGATATTAAGATGGAGGATTTTGATGGAATCGCAAATAAAGGCAGTAGCCATTCAATATATGTCAACGAGTATGAATGTCATGAAATCAAGTGTACAAGGATATTTTTTAGTTTCACACTATCTCCCGGACAGAACAGGGTATACAGAGGGAACTTGGGAACCTTTTTTGGAACTTCCTATTAAGAACACTTTAATTCCCACTTTCCAAATCTCTATATTTTCAAAGAATTCAAACATTACTTTTCGATTGGCTTTACAGAGAGTTTAATTCTCTTATTTAGGATCGATCCTACAGCCATACATGTTAACAACCACCACTGTACCGTGACGGTCTCAAACACAACCTACTTGTCAGTATAAGAGCATCTACAGTATTACGATCATAAATCTTGATTTTTTCGCCACATCTTCTTTCATATAACACTCGATCGACTCACTCGAGTGCGGCGTGACAAATTTTACATTCGCGTTGTGACGTTGTTTTATTGTTAGCTTAATTCCCCCCAAGTTGTATGGAATAAGTGAAAAGCGAACGCGATTTTTTTTAAGATGATTGTATAAAGGTCTCAAAATCGGCGGAAAGTGGGGAACGGAAGTGGAACGGAGTGTCTTAACATTAGGTTCAAGGGGTTCCCTCTGTCTACCCTGCCTCGTGCGGGACACAGCGAGAAAAAATATAATAATAATTTGCCTTTCAATGGCGATTGGACAATCCGTGGTGGACGTTTCACTTCACATAACGTTTCCTCTGCCTCTACTTCCACAGGAAATCTTAATCGGCTTGGTGAGAACGAATGGCTTAGTTGGTCAGAGCGCTTGGACGGTATCCAAGAGGCGCGGGTTCAAATCCTGCTTCCTTCAAATTTTTATCAGTTTTTAAATTTAGTATTTTTTTCTTTTCTAAGTGTAAAATAATACTTTGAAAATAGTAAAAGTATTTAATAAATAGCGTTCTCTCTTGCAAAACGATAATTCTAACGAATTGTCTTTGGTTGGCTGAAATATGTAAAAATCTCCCTACAGAGATGTTAATAACATAAATAAGTTGTAACAAGCTTATACGAATTTTGACGGAGCTTGGTGAGAACGAATGGCTTAGCTGGTCAGAGCATTTGGACGGTTTTCTTAGAAACCGGGGCGCGGTTTCAAATCCTGCTTCGTTCAAACTTATATATGTCTTAAAATTTAGTATTTTTTTTTCCTAAGTTAAAAAATAGTAAAAATTTTAATCAGACATTCAAAATTCAAGCCAATTTATTGATTACGAATTTTATTTTTGTATGTATAATGTAATACATAAAATATGTGTTTTCATAAGTATTACACTGCATCTCAAACAGTGGCCGGTTATGTAGAGCGCACTTAGTAACCCAGTTTTAAGGCACGTGGATTTCATTAAAGCATTTCCGTTCCTCAGTTTCCTCTAAATATATTAAGTACTTAATTAAGGTAAATAAATGAAAGTGGGGAACTTAAGTGAAACGGAGTGCCTCAACGCCAGGTTCCCAAGTTCCCTCTGCCTACCCTGCTATGTGCGGGATACAGTGTGAAGCTGTTAGTTAGTGTATATAAGGGGACAACCATATTTTTTCTCTCACAACTTGCGACGCCATCAAACCGCCCTTCAAAGTATCGGCTCTAAAACTCCTTTTATCAAAGTGTATTTCGAATGTGATCGGAAGAGCTACATTGAGTAACTAAAAAATAGAGAAGGCAAATTATTGTCATTATTTTTTAAGGTTCACACTGTATCCCGTATAATATACTAGAGTAAGTTGGGGGAACCTAATTTTAAGACAATTGAATGCCCAAATTTTACTTACTTCTGGAGGTATTAAGCAACGGATAATCTTGAGCTAGGAATACCAATGCTGCGCTATTTCTACTCGTACTTGAGCAAAAAACAAGCAAAATATCTTTATACTCTATCCCGTACAGATACAGGAAGAGTGAACTTGGTAACCAAGTGACTGAATTCTAAGACTACTGAGTGTTGAGTGTCGTAACTCAACGCCGCGTTTTGTTTTATTACTAGAACGAAGAATTCTATATATTTAATATATTTCACTAACCCCTGCCCCTGCTCAAACACCTAAGCTCTAAGTCACGATGGTCTTTAAAAATGAAAATTGTTTATAAACATAATAATTTCTTCGACCGGATATCGAATCCACTGCTTTAATATACGGAAAGTAAACAAAAGGATCATCCAAGTTTCATACTTCCGTAACTAAATCGGTTGATACACAACGCGGTTGAGTATCGAGATGAGAACATGATATATTGTGTCTCAGACGTGTTAGATACTTTGATCTAGATGAATTTGGCAAAAACACTTTGGTTTAGCATTCTCTGTATGAAAAGTAATGGTAAATAGATTATCGCCAGGTTCGATTCTTAGTTAGGTAATTTTATTTTGAGAATTTATTGTTTGAAAACAGACTTTTCATGTAAAAATTACTGAATGGATTGTTATGAAAGTTTTTAGTAATATAGTTTACTAGCTGTTACCCGCGACTTCGTCCGCGTTCACTATTTTGATCATAGTGACTTACACATAAAAAATAGATATATGCTGTCGCGGACTTTCAAGATAAATAATCCTACAATAATCTACCTATAATTATCTTTGTGTATCTCCAACGATAAAAAAGTTTTTTTTAAAATTGGTGTACCCATCTCCGAGTAATCTGAGGTACATACGTATTAAGAACTTCCTCCTTTTTTGCAGTCGGTTAATAAAGTGAGATGATAGTCAGATACAGATCTCCCAATTGCGTTATTATACGAAAAAACCGCATCTGCGCCTTTTAAATTTGAGATTTGTCCTCGATTTCTCCAGGGTTCCATCATCAGATCCTGATCTCCTTACCATGGGACCAATTGTGAAATATACCCTCTCGAACAAAAAAAGAACTTTGAAAAATTGGTCCACCCATCTTCGAGTAATCGGGGAACATACCTAAAGAACCTCCTTTTTTAAGTCGGTTAAAAATCTCTATTATTTTAACTTATTATGTTATTCTGATATCGAAGCTATATTACTGCAAAGTTTCAAGAAAATCCGTTCAGTAGTTTTTGCGTGAAAGAGTAACAAACATACACACATCCGTACAAACTTTCGCATTTATAATATTAATAAGAGTAAGATAAGATAAGATAATTTATGTAAAAAATTTGGAATATTTTTTTTGCTATTATATGTATAAGTTTAATGATGATTTATACGTAAAGTATTAATATTTTCTTTTCATCACGCTGCATCCCTAACATAACAGACTAGGCAGAGGGTACCTAGGAACCCTGTCTTAATACACCGTCTCGTTCCCCATTTTCTGGCGATTTTGAGGCATTGCATAGTGAGTGGTGGAGTTCAACGCCGCGATTTCGATGGTTACCAAGGTTAATGCTAGCGAGGAAATAAAAAAAATATTTTAAATTTCTTGGTTTGTTGTTTAATTATTATCTACAATTTGATATTAGCCCTTCACAAAATAAATACTCATAATCGAGGCCTGTCGTGGCGAAGCGGCACAAGAATGTGTCTGTAACCGACAGGTTGCGGGTTCGATCCCCACTCGAGGAAATGAAATATTAAATATTTTCAATTTAAATATTTAATGTTTTCATTTCTTCGCTCTGGTATCAAGGCAAAACGCGGCGTCGAGTTCCGCCGAGTTCGAAAAGTGGGGAATGGAAGTGGAACGGAGTGTCTTAACACTAGGTTCCCAAGTTCCCTCCGCCTACCCTGCCATGTGCGGGATACAGCGTGAAGCTAAGTGAAGTGAAGTGAAAATAAATACAATAATAATCTTTGGTAATTCATTTAGATTGAAATTGTACCGTCGTTATAATTAATACTTTAGGAGATATCATAGATTCAAAATTACCTTGAGCCGGACGATATGTGGAGGCGGCTTGATTACGGAATGACGGTACCACTACGTGGTGTCAATTTACATACATTTTTTATATATTTCTAAGTATCGACCCGCTTGAATGACTTAATTACTACATTATATCTATATGAGGCTTGTCGTGGCACAAGCGTGTGACTGTAAACGATAGGCGGCGTTGAGTTACGCCACTCAACACACAATGCCTTACAGTCGGCGGAAAATGAGGAATGGAAGCGGAGTGTCTTAACACTAGGTTCCCAAGTTCCCTCTGTCTACCACGCCATGGGCAGGATATAGCGTGAAGCTGAAAGTTCGAGAGATATCTATATTAGACAATAAAATTTCAACCAATTCAAGAGATTAATAAAGATATTGAATGTTTATATAGTCATTTGCCTGTAGATATTAATTCAGTTTGGTTAGATTGCTTTAAATTTGTTTGTCCATATTTTCAACTTCAAGCTGTATTACGCACGTGGCAGGGAAGGCAGAGGGAACATTAGAGCTTGGTACTTCCGTTACCCATCTTCTGTGTAGAGTGGCGAAATTAATCACTACGCTTTGCTTTGTTACCAGAGTGAAATTAAAAATATTTAATACCTACCCGTGACCACGGACTACTGTAAAGTGTTCGAAACGTCGGGTTTCCAAAAATGTGTAAAAATCAATATACGCGATTAATCCGGTTAAAAGTGTTTCATTTAAAACCTATTTTTTTCCGAGAGGGTTCGAACTTACAACCTGTCGCGTCAACAGTCACACACTTGTGCCACTGCACCACGATAGACTTACCTAAATTATGTGATATTTTTATTTCATATGATCATTCCGGAGATTCAAATAAGTATTGCGGATTTTCCGATCCATTTAAATAATTGTATTGCTCTCTATGCATTTTGTCATTTAAATGCAATTTTGATGTTATCTGAAAGTGAATTTTATATTATTTTGCTTGTGTATGGCAGAGTAATCAGAGGGAACCTGGGAACCTAGTGTTATGAAACTCCGTGTCTATTAAGATAACTTCTTTCTCCACTATACACTGAATTCTGAAGACATTGCGTGTGTTTATTGACGGAACTCTACGCCGCACTTTGTTTGTTAGGAAAGAGAAATTTCAATTTTTTTTTATATATTAAATATTTCATTTCTTCGAGTGGGCATCGAACCCACAACCTCTTACGTTTACAGTGGCCCTGCGCAAAAACAAGCCTCATTCAATGATTTATAAGACGAAAAAAAAAACAATTCAAAAAATAATCATCCGACCATAACTGAAACGAATCGCAATTTATATCAAAATAGAAAACCTTTTAAAAAACGATACACGAGGAAATTCTTGAATATTACTTAATATAGAAAAAAAAACCATTTTCCGCTCAATAAAATCATAAAGCCGCAAGCTTTAAAAGCTTCGGTCAGAGTTTTAATAAAAAAATATAATATATTTGACGATCCGTTCCTTTCCTTTGCGTTCCGTTACGTTCCGTTATTCTCATTAACATAATCAAACAAACCGTGACAGATGTCTAAATTGACATAGAGTAATGTCAATTTCTTTTTTTTTTTTGTTGTAGACGTATGGAACTCATTATCAGGACGCTAAGTTAGCCAATTTTCGCCTGATTTACGAGCCACGTATTAAATGGGGTAATTAAACGCCGTGTCTTGTCTAATTATTAAAGTATAGTGTTTTATAATCGAAACCTGTCTTAATCACCAATGTCTAAATGGATGTCAAATTCTATACAATGAATATGGATATAACTCTACATTTCACTACGTGATAAATGGTGGATTTTAACGCCGCATTTGGTCTAATTACTAAAGCTGTAGAATTAAATGAAAAATAATTCGTTTCCCCAAATGAAAATTGAACTTATAATCATTGTATTTGATAATCAAGACCTGTCTTAATCACCAATGTCTAAGTGGATGTCAAATTCTGAACATTTATTATGGGGATAAGTCTACATTTTTAATATAAACCGCGTAATAAATACGCTATTCGTGTTATGAAGGAAAAACCTATTAACGAAAGGCAAATGTATTAAGGGTGCTATTATCGGGGTGTACGATATTAGTGAAGTTTATTTAGTAAATGTCGTACGATAATGATATTTTTTTGTTGAGATTTTAGTGGGTATAATCTTTCACACGTACGCGTAATTTTGGCTATTTAATTTAAATTGATTTTTAATTATTGAAAAAATAGCTTAAATTCGCACAGATTACGTATCTGTTTCCGTTATATCTATAACTAATAAGACAGAATAAAATGAAACTGTAATTGCTCATGCAGCATACGCGATTGTTTGTCTATTTTATATATAATGGCAGAAAATCCTTCAAACGCCAGTATAAGTAGTAATAAAAATACTAAAGAAAAAAAGAGTCTTTTTAATTTTATATAAAAAAAATATATATATGATCTACATATATAATTTTCTATTTCAAACAACAAAATTATATTTCCACAGAGAGATTTTCCCAAAATAAAAGAAAAATTTCCAGCCACCATAATACCACCCTATATTGTGTAAACACCCCAAAAGCGAAACGCGACAAAATAAAATATCTATTACTATTAAGGGTAACGATCGCCCGTCTCTAACATGACTTAATATCAGTAGGAGAAAAAATTATTGTCATCAACTGAATGCGCTGTATTTTTTCTAATCTAGAGGTATTTACGATATAGCGAGAAATTCTCATTGCCGTCAATGTCGTTTCGGTTGATGGGTGATAATCATTTTCGAATGGTTTTGATAATAATATGCCTTTTATTTGTTTACTTTTGTTGTTTTTTTTAATATACTCGTATATATATATATGTGGTGTTATATATTTGATCGTGATGACTTTCACGTTTTTTTTTTTTTCGTATAGCAGGGAAGGCAAAGAGAGTAGTGTTAAGTCACTCTATGGG
>DWMZ01005897.1:0-10653 GCA_018249855.1 Eueides tales michaeli | reverse complement strand
ATATATATATATATATATATATATATATATATATATATATATATATATATATATATATATATATATATATATATATATATATATATATATATATATATATATATATATATATATATATATATAGTGGATTTTACCAAATAAAAAACAAAATTTTCAACTAGTTAGCACATATAATTATGTATAACACTACCAATAATAATCCATATAGTTTCAATAAATATTTAACAAACTTAGTATATTTTACACCATTAATTTAATATCTTTACGGAAATTATAAAGTAAATAGTAGTATGTAGTCTGTACGATTGCACTATAGAGCACATATAGTACTCGTAATTTCCAGTGAGTGAAGTGCGTTCAGGTCAAGCGGGCGAAGCCGAAAACGGATCGCTATTTTTTAACATAACAGGCTTCTTTTTTAATTGTTATAATGTTGTCCCAGGTCTCCTTTCCAAAGCCACTTGATATCCATCGACATCTTTCATCATAATATTTAACTGAACTCTAATATGCGGTATCGGTCCCTTTTCCGGTTCTCCAACCACCTTATAGCACCGCAGTATCATTGCTAGCGAAGTCTTAATTGACATAAAAGCATATTGATATCCTAAAAATGCATTAACTTAATTTAATTTAAAAGGATATTTAATAAAGGGAATTATATTTTAACTTTAGAAATTGCTATCGAAAATAAGCTATTTTTTTCATGAATATAAAAATTCATAACATACATAGTTTCAATAAAAACTTTACTTGCCTACACAACTCCTCGGTCCATTACTAAAAGGCATAAAATTGCAGGGATGTTTTAAGTTAAGGCGTTCTGGAAGGAAGCGGTCAGGGTCAAAGTGCTCGGGATCCGCTCCCCAGTATTTTGGATCTCGATGGCAGCCCCATATTGATACCACTACTCCTGAACCCGCTGGAAGAACACGACCTGAAGCTGAAAATCAATGAAACATTGATTCACAACTAGAAAGTGACAAAAACCATTTTTTAGGATAGAAATGACTTGATTAAAAATAATTATTATTTCAAAAGATATAAAAAAAAAGTTATATTTTGAAAAAATACGATTTATTTTTATCAAAGCGACAAAGCGCGACATTAAGTTCCGTAACTTAACACATAATGCCACAAATACGGCGGAAAGTGGAGAACGTAACGGAGTGTCGTAATACTCGGTCTCCGAGTACCCTTTGTCTAGGCGCGGGCCTCACTTATTATTAATTATTATTAGTTAAGCAAGATAGTCAATATAGATTTAACCAAAATCGGACCTAGCAAAATGCTACTTACGAAGCGTAAGATCAGTTTCCACCTTACGAATAATAAATGGCACGGGAGGGTAAAGTCTTATGCTTTCTTTTATTACTCTTTCTAAACATTTCATTTGCAGCAGATCATCTTTAGTCACAGATCTATCGGAATTTCCAAATATGTCGAACAATCTGAAAGGGATTAGATAGTTTATTTTGGTATGACATTTCAATACGATTTTAAAATTAGCAATAAACCTTATTATTTTTTTCACCCGTATTTGAAACGAAAACCTTTTCAGTTTCTACTGCTACACTGCGATTAGTAATATTTTAAGTAATTCATAATTATTTTTCTAAGAAACTTAAAATTACTTACTCTTCGTACACTTTCTCCTGAATTTTTGGATATTTTGCAAGCAACTTTAGAGTATAACCAGTAGCTACAGCAGAAGTATCAGTGGCAGCCACAGTCAAAGTAAGAATTTCTTCCCGTAGTTCTATATTAGTATATCCTCTTTTACCTCCAGATAACGATATTAAAATGTCCAGCAAAGTTTTGTTCTGATATTCTTGTAAATCTGTATGAAGTAAAATTCCAAAATTTTTACGAGTCACCAAGAAAATAGACATTCTGTCAAAGTAGACTTTCTACAAATAAGCTACCTAGTTAAACATTTCATAACAAATTATACTACGTACTATATTCCTTGCTAACTTCTGTTTGGTCATTATTTTCTTTGCCCAATTCCATTCGTTTCTTTTTGATGACCTTAAAATAAAAAAAAAAAAATTATACATTTCTCTCCACATCTAATCATTTATAAGCTAAATATTTGGATTGTTTACTTCGTCTGTGAAATTATGTAAAACGCTTATACACTCTTCATGTTTTTTGTACTGCGGAAACAATTTGAATAGCCAATCTGGCTGTAACCACAAATGAAAAATTCTCTTGCAAACAATTTCCAATAACAGGTTCAACGAAGTTAAGAAGGCAGTGTTTGGATCATCTTGAGCGTTAAGTTGCACGCCTAATGTAGTTTCTGTAAAAATAATAGTATAGTTTTACTTGTTACTTTACCGTCACACTGTGCAATAGAAAAGTGCAATTAGGGAAATTAAACTATAAATTCAAATAAGCATTTATTATTTTGTAAATGTAGGTTAAAAAATCTGTATGTTTTTTAATATTATAGTGCATCCTTTGGAGTAAGTACATGGTGGCGTACTAACAAAACTAAACTTTTTATCACGCTTTTATGAGATTAGGTTGTATCTATGCATGGCATTATTTTTATTCATGTTCAAAGTAATGTTCAATTACCTCTTGTCATGATCAATTAACTTAAGATAAAAATGTAATAAAATTTAAGTAATTAAAATAACAATTCAAATCAGAATAAAAAGCGTGGAGACGTGAGAAACGGGTTACGAAAATGAAGTGCAATGCACCTTTGGACTCGTGCTTTTTTTAGTTTCGTTTTACTTATGTTAACAAAAGTAAAGAACATAACTTTGAACATAAATTAAAATAATGCCATAGTTAGTAGGCCCTTCAGTTAAAAACCAATGTAATGACTAAGTAACTAAGTGTAAGTGCTCATATGGTATTTAGAGTGCGGTGCCGGGACCGGACTCTTTGGAGGAGTTTCTTCATTCGGTTCGATTCCGGTGAGATAAATATTTGGTACCTTTTAATTTTCTCTGGTCGTGACACTTTGGTACTCCAACAGATTCAGAAAGAACAAAGGCAATGTCAATATTTATAAACTTACGCCTTGTATTATTTTTGTTAGTATTACAATAATACATGTGTTAAACTAATTTTATTAATTTGATACCCATATTGCAGTATTAGAAAAAAATATATAATAATGGCGTCGCACACCTGCCATGTTTAGTAATTTTAACGTCACCTCTAACAAATCGTCCATTCAATATTATGTTTATTTGTTCTATTATCAAATGATATCTCAGTTATGTAAATGTGTTCAGCAGTAATGACATTCATATATACAAGATACGCAAGCCAAATAGTCACTTAGGACTAATAGTCGGGACATGGGATCATTATTCGACCAATTAAATCCTCACAGGAAGCCTTAAAATTTAAATAGGTTCCGACTAATGAACTAATTGAATTGATGATATTATTTTATTAACTTGTTTTTTTCTTTTTAGTATTATGCAGTCGGGATTTTTTTGTAATTATTATTTTTTATTCTATAAATATTCATAAATTTATTTACTAATTCTTCTTTACTCATCACTAATCTATATAATTATATACCTCGGTACGTATACGTTACTGTTTCATTTATAATAGTATCTAAAGTTACTTTAGTTTATTTTATAAAAGACATAAAAGGGGAGGAATTTACAAAAACTTTTCATACTCACCACACACAGCATCTAAGGTATATGCAGATAGGTGTGGCCAAATGCTAAATTTTCCTTTGCCATCAGCTTTAGCTAATTTTTTCGCTAACTTTTCACCATTATCAGAAAAGATTTGTGAAAATTGGTCTATAATTTTTGTACTAAAAGCCGGAACTAATATTTTTCTTCTTCGCCTCCATATGCTAACTAAAACAGGTTACATACTAAATTATGCAAAAATCTTTTTTTCATATTAGTATTCTTCTTCTTTTTCATATGTCAATTATAAATAAATACCTGGTGCGAATATTCCACCGTTACCGATTACTTTTCGTAAAAATCTATGTAAATCATCTTTTTCTAAGCATGTCTTTAATACCACTTCCAAATCAAAGGGATCCGTGAACACTACAAATTAAATACTTTTCAAATAATGTTTAAGCAAAACAAAGGAAATTTTCCCACTTAATAAATCTTGTGTTCATTATATTGTAATCAGTATTTACTTAACAACTATTGCAATTAAAATGTTATAAATATACTAAAATGTTTTAAATATACTAATCATTAGTATTAACAATATAAAAAAAGATAATACTTACTAAAATAGAGTATGTGACTGAGCCAAACTCGAATTTTTCCGCCATTTACCATTGAATAGTAACTATATTTTTGTAAAGTTAGCATTATATCTGTTTAAGCAAAAAATGAATGAAATTAAAAATATATATATATCTTTGGGACATGTCCCTGAATAGAATAAATATACAAACAAACTTTTCATTTTGAGAAAATCTGAAACAGACATTATGACGTCAAATCTAATAATTTTAGCTATTTTTTAGCTTCTCGCTGTATATGCACATAGTAAAATAGGCCGAAAGAACCTTTCTTCTTTTTTTTTCAACAAAAAAACAAGGCAAACGAGCGTACGGGTGAGCGTACCTGATGGTGAGTGATCATCATCGCCCACGGCCCCGTATAACACCAGGAGAGCTACAGGTGCGGTGCCGGCCTTTAAGGTGGAGGTAAACGCGCTTTTTGAAGGTATCCATGTCGTATCGACCTGGAAATACTGCCGCGGGTGGGCCATTGCACAGAAGTGTAGCGCGTGGAAGAAAATTCCTACGAAACCGCTCAGTAGTTGGGTGCCACTAGTCCAGATGATGTGGATGTTTAGTAGTTTAGTTTATACTGTGCGGTTAGAAAATTTGGCAGCAGATACCAAGTCAAACAGTTCCCCCGAACACTCCCCGTGATAAACGCGGTAGGGAACGCACAGTAAAGATACGTCTCTACGCAAAGCCAAAGTGTCAAGCCCCTCACAGATCATTAGGCGACGGCGACAACGATTCGAACGTCTCTACGTTGTATGCGATCAAATGGTTCAAACTGATACTGGGGTGCATCAGCCCAGAGGTGAGAACAGTATTCCATATGAGGCCGAACTTGCGCCCTGGACAGGGTGTTTGTGCCTCCTCGTCATCAGCGAGGGAGAGCGAGGATATAAAAATAGTAAAAAAAAACATCGTTGTGAAAAAAAGGAAACAAATAAAGAAAATATATTTTATTAGGTAAAATTTACTGGAAATATAAATGAATAAATTGAAACTAAATTTATCATATTCCTAATTTAAAATACTATCCGTAAAATCAGCACTTCTTCCTTTTTTTAATATTTTTATGTTTATTAAAGCCCATGTTTGACACCCATATGATAATCATAAGAGGACATAAATGTTAAACACCCCTCTATTTTCTATAATAAGCATATTCTTGTCCTTGCACACCCGGATGGCCAAAACCGTTTTCAGCTAATTGCTATTCTTCTATGTATGTCCTATCGTATTTTATCTTTTATTTACATGCACAAATATCGGACAGGTTTTTTGCCACGATACACTCTTGATAAATTAAAATGTAAAATAATATAATTGACTAGTATCCATATTTCGTCTTTGAGGATTCCTTATTTTAAGGATAGACCTATGTGGATAATAGCCCTACCGTGAAACAAAAAAAGGGCTGCTGCATAGGATAGATGCTCTCTCTTCTCTTCTGTAAAGTCCTAAGATTCCTATATTATTTTCTCTTTTCCAATTTAAACTTACCTCGCCTTGATTAACTGGATGTAATTAAACATCCAGTGTATGAGTCTTTTTTAATACAATGTGAAAGCTTTTTTATAAAAAGTTGTGACAAGACGTTAAAGGCTTCATATATTACTTAATGATTTCATAAATACCAATATAATTTAAAAATTAAATACTTGCTGTATTTCATTAATTGTTAACTTAAAAATGTCACTAATTTAAATCTTCTTATCAGTATTTTTGTGAAATTTTTTAAAATAATATTAAAAATATTATTTACTTTGTTTTTTAAATATAATGTAGGCCTTAGGTCAAATTTATATTAACGTGTACCTATACATGCATTTAAGTTAGATATAAGACAAGAAATATAAATAAGCTATTTGTAAGCAACAAAATAGAAATTATATATTTAAAACTTGCCTTCATTGTTTCCCGTTAGCGTGTGCGCTAACCCTATAATGGGTAATTCCTGATCGGGTGCTGGGATTTTAGAAGCCAGCTTATACATATTTCTTCTCTTGTATTTGTATAAAAATGTCCATACCACAACTATCACTAGTATAAACCATAATATCATTTTTATCTTGTTAATTTTTCGTTAATATACTAATAAAATCTGATTTTCTTAAAAATAATTGTTATATGTCCAAACACCAATTAAAAATCTGCGCCGCTTAATACGTATTGTCGATTAACGCGATTGACATGCATTGCGTGCTCGCTTTTATAATGTCGTAAGACTCATGGCGTGCATTCTATTTATTAAGACACCATGACATTAACCATTATATTTTTTATTGTAATAAGTGTCGATTATTTTTTCAAAATCATTTGTAAACGTACAAAAGTGCACGCGCTTCTTACTGCAACATTTTTTTTTCTTAAATATTAAACTTTCATGAAATGTAGAATAAAGCAAAGATACTTAAGTATGGAATAACTAGCAGGGTTTAAAGTGGCAGGGTAAGTTGTGCCGACGCAGATATAAATACATAGATAAATACAGTATCGAGTAATATTTCACAGTTCGACACCCATGGTGGTTAAATAATTGCGCCAAACGCAAGGACCGGGAAGCAGTGACGTATGTAATAATTTTAATGAAAATACTTTTTAGTCTCACTCTAAAATTTACTGTGGTTTTGATTTGAGAGTTACCGAAAAACTTTTCAATGTAAATCAGTGCCATTTAAATTTTTTCGTCGAGTATTTATCAAATATAAATCGTTAATTCGAGTTTGTGGAAATATGAAAATCATGGTATAGTATGGTATCGTTCTTTGATTATGGCGTTCCGAGCGAGCTGGTTAAGCACGTAACACTTCGCCAGTGTCACGTTGTTTGGAAAATACTCGAAGGAGGTTGTACGGTAAAAAACCGATTATATTACACAATAGGAGAATGCATGTTATAAAAAGAAGATGTAGTTAAAAATTGCCTTCACCTATAACAAAAAAGAATATTATTAAAATAAGTATAGGTATACATGATGTACAAAGCAAACAGGGTTAGTAATAAAAAATATATAATACAAAGGTTAGTCTACAGTTTAATATTGTTATATCTAACATATTTACATAAAAATTTACATAAAGGACTAAACACAATTACAAACACATTAACAAACATTGAACATTAAGGGGACGGGGAACTTTGTGGGGAAGGACATTATATACGGGATAGATTAATTTGGGGCATGTAAAAAGGATGTGAAAAAGGGTACCGTCGCCCAGACTACATTCACACAGTGAGTGGTCCATGGTCTTGATCTTAGCTAGATGTACAGGTGTACAAGAATATCCAAGGTGCAAGCGACAAATGATATTATCCTCCGCTCAATAATTTTTTGAGAATAAAACCATGGCCGACTGGTGATATTAGGTTGGATCGCAGCATAGAATTTAACTTTTTGACGGTTTGATAAATTCCAAAATTCAGTCCATGACACCTCCAGAGGAGTTAATGCAAGGGACAACAGGTCCTGGGCCGAAATAGAAAAGTGATCCAAGTTGCCACACTGGATGGCTAATTTCGCGCAAGAGTCTGCAGATTCATTCGCACAGATTCCAGAGTTCCCTGGAATCCATGCCAAAATAAAAACCAAACCCTTTAAATAACATGAGTACAGTTCTTCACAAATCTTTAGAATAGTTGAAGACCTTAATTTACTATGAAAGGGATTTATTTCCCTTTACAGCTAGGACGCAGCTTAATGAGTCTGTACAAATAACGGTCTGTTAAAGTCATGAGAGACTGTGAACCGGATTGCTTCTAACAGAGCAACAGCCTCACCAGTAAATACGGATGATTCGGGAGGACATTTAAATAGTAATATAATTTTGAATTCTGGTATCCAGCATACTGCACCAACAAAATTTTCTTTTGAAAGCTTTGATGTATCTGTAAAGATACATTATATGATTTAACCAATTTTCATTTACTATGGCTTGAAATTTTGTGTTAGTGTCAACAGCTCCTTTGGTTAGGCCCATTTTTAATAACAGAAGGGTGATGTACTAAAGCCTTATAAGGTGTACCGAATAAAGGGTTAGCGTCATAAAGGGTGAGGAAGGAAGGTAAATTTTAAGTAACTAATAAGCAAGAGGAATGAAGTCAGCTAACTCAGACAGCTTAGACCATAAGGGATGGAAAAAAAGCTGTAGCATTTTACAAACAAATCGGTCAGATAAAAATTGACGACGAACGGGGATCTACACACTTCACCTATAATGCGTTGGTAGGGGAAGACTTTATTGTACCTAAAATTATTCGAAGGCATTTGTACTGAATTCTATTAAGTTTGTCAGTAGCAGCTTTATTAAAGGGGTCTATAGTAAATAATCCGTAGTCAATATGACTACGAATTATTGCATTGTACAATAGTTTGTAATTAAAAGGGTGTGCACCCCAGCACACACCAGATACAGCTCTTAAAGCGTTAATGCTTTTTTCACATTTTTGGCTGACATGTTCAGCATGAGCAATTCCGTTCAGTCTTTTATCAAGGACTATATCTAAGAATTTAACACTATCTGCTAATTATATGGTATAATTACCACAATAAATTTCAAAATAAGGAGTTACTCTCTTTTGGGAAAATACTACCGCCCGAAATTTCGTTACTGATAATGCCAAGCCATGGCCAAAGATATTACAAAAGCTATTGACAGACAATTCGAGGTCATGAGTGTATAGGTTATACAACAGAGGACTAAGAGCTGAGCCTTGAGGTAATCCTTTCCAGGCCAGTCTGGGAAGTATAGTAAGAAGCGGATGTTTTACAGATATCGATCTGCCGGTCAGCAGATTACAAATGAAATGCCTGAGTACCGAAAGAAATACATTATCATATGCAGAAGTGATATCTAGATAAACCCCAACTAAATACTCTCCTTTGGCGTAAGCTCGTCGAATGTGTGTGGTAATACCACTGAGACTATCCATGGTACGTAGCCCCTTTCTGAAACCAAATTGAGAGGGCGCTAAGATATTTCTGCTTTCCACTATCCACTCCAGACGATTTTTTAAAAGCCTTTCCATAATTTTTGACAAAGCAGATGCAAGGGCAATGGGTGTGTAGGAGTTGGAATCAGAAGGACATTTTCCAGATAAGAATGATAATTTGGCAAATCCCAAATTATCATTCCTATCTGGAAAAGGTAGTGGAATATTACTTGATTGAAATACACCGTTGATTAAATTAAAAAAAAATAGACTTAGACTTCTCATTTACTCTAGCAATAAAAGAGTATAACATACTATCCTCACCTGGGCTAGTGTCTCACTAAATCCGTTAAGACAAGTTTTGAGTTCTTCGGATGAAAAGCAAGCGTCCATTTCATCCGAAGATTCAATCAGTGGAGAGACAAATAAGTCATGAGACGGTATAAAAGGGGGAGCCAATTTGTTAGCAAAATCACACAGCCGTAAAGAAGGATTATTGGAATTAGGACTGGAATCATAGTTAAAACAACGGCGAAATCTCCTAACATTCGTCCATACAAGTGAGGAAGGAGAACAAGGACTAAGGCATTCACAAAAATTGACCCAACCAAGTTTTTCCTTTTTCCTAGATAATTTTCTAAACTTCGCATCTTTGCGTTTGTACTCGACAAAATTCTCCATAGTCATACAGGCTGCATGTGACTCCTCGGCAGATGTTCGCCAATTGACAGATTTAGAGCATTCCTAATCCCACCAAGGATTGAAATGCATCCAATCCATTCTAGGGATGTGTAAGTCAGCCGCGGACAAGATGGTAGAAACAAAACCATCATAGCAAAGAAAGATATTCTCGAAGTTAACGGACTCAGGAAGATTGCCCAACAGAAAATCCACAGAGTCGGCGTACTCATTCTATTTGACTTGTTTTGGGTTAAATTTTGAAGAAAAAATAGGAGAGGAAAAAGGAGGAGGTCTATTATGCATTGAAATAAGTATAGGGAAATGGTCACTACTATGGGTAGAGGGTAGAACAGACCATGATGGCTGGGAAGCAAGAGAAGGAGAAGATAAAGAAAGATCAGCAGCAGTTCTGGGATTCTGATTTGGATTAACCCTTTTTGAGTAGGAGAGCCATCAATGAGAATTCAAAAAGATACATCATCAATCATGTCTACCAACAAAGGAGATAATCCATCACAGTAATGACATCCCCACAAAGAGTGATGAGTGTCAAAATCACCCAGGACCAAGACAGGTCTGGGAAGCAAAGTGATAATAGACTTAAGCTCAAGGAAGACAGAGGAAGAAGGATGAGGGATATAAACTGATAAGAAGGAAATATTGAAAGCCCTCACAGCAACAGCATTAATCTATTGGCTGTGAGAGGGGAGAGGAATAATGGAATAAGGAGAGAAGTGCTGGATGAGGATAGCACAACCTCCATACCCGTAATTTCTGTCCTCCCTTAAACA
>DWMZ01005896.1:0-10654 GCA_018249855.1 Eueides tales michaeli | reverse complement strand
GGCTATAATTTTTTCGTTAAAGCGGGCGAAGCCGCCTGTGTATATAATTGAATTTTGATAAATTACTAGCGACCTTCGCGGCTTCACCCCCAATAACATGATCAGTCTTAAGATAATATCTATATATTGAAAACTATAGACATATATATATATATATATATATATATATATATATATATAAAAGGGAACAGTAAAATTTAATCCCCCCCACACATTTTCATATACAATAAAAACATAACCGGCGTTTTGTTCAAATCGCGAGAATATGTTTGTAATTTTATTATTTCTTTTTCGCGCCTCGCCTGTGATCGACGATGTACTTAGAATACGGATGTACGTAACAAATTTGCCTACACGTTACGTATAAGATACCTTGGCTTTGAAATAATGAAATGGCATTTTTATGTCCTCCCTTTGTTTGGGAGTTTGGGAACTCGAGGCCTGTCGTGGCGCAGCGGCACAAACGTGTGACTGTAGCCGTTAGGTTGTGGGTTCGATCCCCACTCGAGGAAATGAAATGTTTAATATTTTCAAATTGAATATTTAATGTTTTCATTTCTTCGCTCTGGTGAGAAGGCAAAACGCGGCGTTCAGTTCCGCCACTCAACACGCAATGCCTCAAATTCGGTGGAAAGTGGGTAACGGAGCTGCCATGTGCGGGATACAGCGTGAAGCTGAGTGAGTGAGTGATTGGGAATAAGCGTGTGATTGTAAAAACGAGGTTGTAAGTTCGATTTTCGCTTGAAGAAATTAAATATTTAACTTTTTCACGTGATGCTGAATTATTCTCAATAGGTAATGTATCAATTTTCAGGGAAAGTGGGGAACGTAATTTAGTCTTATAACACAAGGTTCCCAAGTTCCTTTTACTTGCCCTGTAATGTGCTAAAGATATAGCGTAAGCTCGTAAACCTAAAAAAAATGGGAGTTTTAAGTGTAAAATTACTATAATTTTTAATTGAAATTTCGTTGTTCTCCAGTCATATTAAAAATACATAAATATACCTGCATAATAACAAATATATACATGTAATTTTGAAAGGAGAAGCATATATTTGATATTTTCATTTCCTCGCTGTGTTAACTAGACAATGCGTTCCGCCACTCATCCGGTTCAGGGGAGGGGGGTTACCTCAATGGGGGGAGGGGGGGAACCTTAGTAACCTCTGCGTACCCTACTACAGCAAAAATCTAATAAGGCAGACTCTAGACTTTAACGCCTTAACGTATCTATATAACTTGTACTTACTTCCATTTCATTTGCGGGAAGAACCGCGTGCACAAACAAGTGTTCCATAATTTAGATCAAAGATCAACAGCATATAATATATATTGTAACAGTTATTTGAGTGTAACGGGGGGCTATGGGAAACACTGACAATGGAGTACTGGCTGTGAGAATGCAGTTTCTAATGACTGCAACAGACTTGGGACTTTGCTGTAAATAGATTAGATCTGTAGCGGCGTAGTGGTGTGACTGTAAATGACAGGTTCTAGGTTCGATTCCGGTTCGAGGAAATAAAATATTTCATATTACAAATTGAAAAAAAAAGAATTATACGTTTTTATAATCAGTATTTTTCTCTCTTAATATATATTAAATAAATTATATTCTCCCTTGCCAAACGTTAATTCTTACGAATTGTTATATTATAGTGGAAATTTGTAAAATCTATCTAGAGATGCTAACAACATAAATAAATGCGGGTTCAAATCCCGCTACGTTAATTTTTTTATGTTTTCAAAATAAGTGTGGTATAATACTTTAAAAATATTAAAAATTTTATATATAAGAATGAAAGCGGCGTTGGGTTCCGCCAAGAAATTGGACGAAAATTTGATTAAAACTAGGTTCCCAAGTTCCCTTTGCCTTCCCTTTTATATATATCATATGCAGGATACAGCATGAAACTTCAATCACGTTTAGTGAGTGTTAAGATTTAACAATATGGTTTGATCAGGCGACCAACGGCCCGCAAATATACAAACAACAATACGCGTCATAGAACAAAGGAAAGTATACTTTATTTTGATATATTTTATTATGATTTTCTTTATAAATGTAATACAGTCAAGCTTTTGTGGGGTATCTTGGATTTGTTTCAATAAATTTCAATACAGAGTAAGTATTAAGGCAGAAGGTACTTAGGAATTTAGTGTTGAGTCACTCCGTTCCTGATTTTCCACCGAATTTGCACTGCAAGCTGTTTGAGGCATGGCGCGCTGATCTTGAAGTCATAACTATAGGTATATACTCCCAATTTCGTTTAAATATTTTGCATTTAGGAAAAGTGAGTGGTAAAAGAGGAAGAGGATGACCTGGGTTGATTTTCGGAAACACTGAAGGAGAGTCACGTAGAAAGCACGAGGAC
Source organism: Eueides tales michaeli (assembly GCA_018249855.1). Lineage (NCBI taxonomy): Eukaryota > Metazoa > Arthropoda > Insecta > Lepidoptera > Nymphalidae > Eueides > Eueides tales. Next base: position 8,282 of record DWMZ01005896.1, on the reverse strand, counting down.
TTCCCCAGAAGGCATGTATGAAAAGGACGAGGTGAAAGCGGTATGTCGAGACCGTAACGTTTGGCACTCCGTTCTCTCTGCTTACAGGATACTGTTTGCAGCTGAGTTGAGTATAGAAAAATGTATAGTATAGAAGTCTTTCTATATATCTTTCTGAGTTCACGCTGTTTCCCACACAGGGTGGGCATAAGGAATTTTTGTGTTGATAAACTCCGTTTCGTTTGTCACTTTCCATAGAATTTGAAAAGTTGTGTATAGTCTTTTTTTTTAGCTTCACGCTGTATCCCGCACGAGGCAGGGTAGGCAGAGGGAACCCGGGAATCTAGTGTTAAGACACTCCGTTCCACTTCCGTTCCCCACTTTTCCACTAAATTTGAGATATTGCGTGTCGAGTGGCGGAACTCAACGCCGCGCTTTGCCATGTTACCTATCAGAGCGAAGAAATGAAACATTAAATATTTAAATTAAAAATATTAAATATTTCATTTCCTCGAGTGGGGATCGTACCCAGAACCTGTCAGTTACAGTCACACGCTTGTACCGCTGCGCCACGACAGGCCTCAACGTAGTGGTGTTAACTTGTTACCAGAGAGAAGAAATGAATTTACCTACTCAGTTCCACGGTGTTTACCGTACATGGCAGGGTAAGTAGAGGGAACCTGGGAACGTAGTGTAATAACACTTCGTTCCGTTTCCTTACCCTTGAGTACGTGTTGAGTCGCGAAACTCAACGCCGCGCTTTGCTTCATTACAAGAACTTCAAGTGGGAATCAAATCCACAACCTGTCGTGTTTAAAGTCGTGCTGTATGCCTCTACGCCACGACTTGCCTCGGTTAATATGATTCTAAACTGGATATAGCTAGAAAAAATAGTCTTGAGAGTTTCAAATTCCAAATACTAAATGTATGTATGTATGTATGTACACGAAATATTCTCAAGATCTCTTTTTAGAAAAGTTGTAAATAAAAGTTTGGTACGAAACGAATTATAAAACTTTGCTTGTTATTTACTTTGATGTTAAGCATAAAGCTTTTATAGTGCAGTAATAGATGTGCCTTAATAAATGTACGTAACAGGTTCGAAATACGTGAGAAAATATAATTGAATAGAAAAAAATGTAATTTCATTTTTTTTTAGTTTCAGAACAATAACCCCGATGTCTAAGAGATTGTTAACCAATTTAATTTTTTTTACTAAATTTAAAAACGTATAAAAATTTGGACGAAGCAGGATTTGAACATGCGCCTTTTGAAAACCGTTCAATACATATACGTTTTTAAATTTAGTATTTTTCTTTCCTAAGTGTGGAATAACACTTTAAAAATAGTAAAAAATATTTAATTTTTTTTTTAGCTTCACGCTGTATCCCGCACGAGGCAGGGTAGGTAGATTTTTGTAGGTATAATATATGTATAACTTTTTGTTTGGATAAACGCTCATATCTCGGGAACGGGATTTTTTTTCTGTCTTGGACAGTTCACGCTTTATCCCGCACATATCGGGGTAGGCAAGGGAGCTTGTGTTTAGACACTCCGTTCGCCACTTTCCGCTGAATTTGAGTTATTCTGTGTTGAGTGACGGAACTCAACGTCGTACTTTGCCTTGTTACTAGAGAAAAGAAATGAAAATATTAAATATTTGAATTCTTCAAGGTAGGCTCTCCGGCCAGGTATTTTTTAACTCTGCGGGCGAAACCGCATGAAAAATCTAGTTTTTATTTAACAAATATTTCATATCTTATAATTGAGAGAGTTATCATTGCATTATATAATAAAATACAGGCAATAAAAAAAAATATTACATATAAAAGCTATAAAGAATTCACTGTTTTCCTCATATAGCGAAGTAGAAACTTGGGTATTCCGTTTTCAACGTACTGTCTTTTTTAAATATTACGTATACATAACGTAACTGAACGCCGTCCTGTTCTTTTGAGCGAGAAATATTAATCTAATCGAAAAAATCTAGAGATTCGAAATCTGGGATTCAAGAAAATCTTTATTAGAAGATCACGATACAAAGTAACGCCAGGTTAGATACGTACATCTCAGACCTGAGGGAAATCTGTGCAGACGTTATATATAACATTTATTATATAAAAACAAAGTAATATAGAAATTTGTATTTTTTTATTTTTTTGTATACATACTTTTATATGCAAAGTTGGTGAGTGACTTAATGGGAACGTACCTAGTGTTGAAACACTTCCGTTCCTCACTTTCCACTGCATTCTTAAATCATGGTTAGCCGTTACCAAAGCAAAGGGATGAAATTATTTATTTATTTTAATATCTGAGTGAAAATCGAATTTATGACCAAGGCAAATATAATCGTCGTTTTTACCTCTGTGCCAGTGTAGTGTAGTGACCTCTCCGCGGCTATATATATATATATATATATATATATATATATATATATATATATATATATATATATATATATATATATATATAAGTCAAAATTTCAGCTAACTCAATAAAAAATTACCTACGTAACTTGTTTTATTTATGAACCAATTTCATTAAAACAAAGATTTCAGTTTCAGAACGGCGTACAAACGCACAGACAACCAGACAACAAATTTAAAAATCTGTTTTAGGCCCTATTATTAATAACCGTCCGCTATAAGATTGTATTTAATATATCTTCCATGTACAGACAGTGATCAGTTACACATTTATTATAAGTATAGTTAAGTACAAGCGGGCGAAGCCAATTTAGCCAACATTATTTTTTTTTTATTTTTTTCAGCTTCACGCTGTATCCCGCACATGGCAGGGTAGGCAGAAGGAACTTGGGAACCTAGTGTTAAGACACTCCGTTCCACTTCTGTTCCCTACTTTCCGCCGAATTTGGTGCATTGCGTGTTGAGTAACGGAAATCAACGCCACATTTTTATCGTTGCTACCAGAGCGAAGAAATGAAAACATTAAATGTTTAAATTGAAAATATTAAATATTTCATTTCCTCGACTGGGAATCGAACACACAACCTGTCGGTTACAGTCACACGCTTGTGCCGCTGCGCCACGACAGGCATTCCTTTTATATATTAATAATAAAAGTAACTTCAAACCAATTTTCAGAGTAACTATTTAAGTGTAGTGTCCGAGCGCCTTTGACGTCGGCTTTAAAACTATTTCAATTAAAATTTCCAAAACTTATATAGAATTATAATTATACTTAATTCGTTATTGAATTTTCCAGATTTTGATTTCGTTATGATTGTACTGGTAATGATTCGTCTTCAATATAGTTTGCCTGTCGTGGTACAGCGGCACAAGCGTGTGACTGTAGACTGTATGTTGTGGGTTCGATCCCCAGTCGAGTTAATTAAATCTCTCTGTTCTATAAAATATTTTTTGTTCTATACGATTTTTTTTGTATAATAGTTGTTGACGTAGAAAATTGATATTGATTGATCGAGTGCAAGCTGGAGGAAAAGGTGATCGAGAATATCGTGTATTGTGAGGCACTCGCGTGAGTGCCTATAATATGAAAAAAAATATATGAAAAAAAAATGTTGTGATTCTTTATGAACTTGGATCAAGATGCAAATTGATTTTTTTTTGCTTTTGATAAAGGTGTAGAATTAAGAAACTGATCGTTATATTTTATTGATATTTTCATTGATTGATAAATGTTTTTTCGTTTAATTTTCGTTTGCGTGGGTGAGGGGTGGGGTGGCGCCGGTGGTTGACGAGCGAAGCGAGCAGGGGGCGGAGCCCCCTAGTCTGTTTATATATTAAATAAATTTTAGTATTTTTCAAGCGAGCGTATAGGTGGGTAATATTGGATCCTTTTTTTAGCTTCACGCTGTATCCCGCACGCGGCAGGGTAGGCAGAGGGAACCCGGGAGGGAACATAGTGTTAAGACACTCCGTTCCACTTCCGTTCCCTACTTTCCGCCGAATTTGAGATATTACGTGTTGAGTGGCGGAAATCAACGCCGCGCTTTGCCTTATTACCAGAGTGAAGAAATGAAACATTAAATATTTAAATTTAATATTTTCATATTAAATTTTTCATTTCCTCGACTGGGGATCGAACCCACAACCTGTCGGTTACACTCACATTTGTGCCGCTGCGCCACAACAGGCCTCATATTGGCCTAATATTGGAAATAAACTTACTTTTCATATATTTTATGAAGGTGTTGTAAGAAGAGGCTCATTATTTTAGCTTCACAAATCTTGATATGTCACTGTAAATGCGACAAGGTCGATTTGAACTAGAGGAAATGAAATATTAAAAAAAAAAACCAAGATCTGCCACTCGACACGCAACGCCTCAAATTCGTTCGAAAATAGAGAGCGGAACTGACGTAACAGTAGGTTCCCTAATTCCACTTCCCTACCCTCCTATATGCGGGAGAGATTATACTTTATTAAGTAAGTATTATGTTTATATACATCCTAAATCGTATCGTCCTAAATGCTCAAAGTCTACTTTTTTTTATGGAAAAGATGAGGCAAACGGGCGTATGGATCACCTGATGGTGAGTAATCACCACCGTCCACAGCATAGGTATAGGTGCGTTGCCGGCCGCCAAGGTAGAGGTAGATGCGCTTTTTGCAAGTACCATATCGAATTGACCTGAAAACACTATATTAGGTCGGCCATTCATACCGCGCAGTAGTGGAGTCCCAAGTATCCATATAGCATAATGACAGCTAGGGGTACAGCATCCCCATATATAATAAAGTAGGCAGATTGATACGCCACGCCACAGGTTTTTATCATTCATGCCTTCTTTAATCAGTTTTCCTTATTCAAACGTCAGATCCTTAGTCGCATTTGCTAAAATAAAGGCTAGGAGTGTCCTTCTCCATGTCGGATGTTTGATATCGTAAAACTAGAGGAGCTTCAGAAAATCATTACCTGTGGTTGATGATAATACTGTTCTTCTCAAACGTCAATGGTGGACGTTGATTGGCTCAGTTACAGTGGGTTCCGTAATGTTCCTTTTGCCACCTTCTCTGTAGGAATGGTCGTTTTGACGATTTCCACTTAATTAGTCCTGAATTTTAATCTGCCAGATTGGCGGTGAATGAACCCTTCTAGACTATGAAAGTCTTCGGCATCCGGGTTTTGTTAATGGGACGACAGGGTAAGATATGCTGTCGTGTAAGACGCTCATGGTGATCTTATTTTAGATGATCTGATTCGTTGATAGTGTAACCCTAGTAAGAACTAGTGAAGGAATGTTTAATTTTCTATACAGTCTGCTTTCAAAAAAATGTAGGTAACACATAGTTGTACTACTTTGAAGCCTGTCGTGACACAGCGGCACAAACGTGTGACTGTAAGCGATAGATTCTCGGTTCGATCCCCAGTCGAGGAAATGAAACATTTAATATTTTCAATTTAAATATTTAATGTTTCATTTCTTCGCTCTGGTAATAAGGCAAAGCGCGGCGTTGAGTTCCGCCACTCAACATGCAATGCCTCAAATTCGGCGGTAACTGGGGAACGGTAGTGGAACGAAGCGTTTTAACACTAGGTTCCCGGGTTCCCTCTGTCTACCATGCCTCGTGCGGGATACAGCGTGAAGTCAACAATAAAATATTAGTTGTACAGTATATATGTATGTAGTTGAAATTTCACGATAAAAGTAACCTAAATTATTTCACAGCTTTCACCATCAGTCTGTAAATGATAACATGCCTGGGGAGCAAAATGTATAATTGCCAATTATTTTTTAAATCCCCATTAAAAATGTTTCGGCTTTCCCGGAGAAATTGAAAGACATACAGACTGACAAAAAAACTAAAATTTTCAGCTTGTGTTATGGTATTGTGTCCATAAAAATATGGGCAATTGAAAAAACAATTACCCATATCATCATATATATATATATATATATATATATATATATATATATATATATATATATATATATATATATATATATATATATATATATATATATATATATATATACATATATATATATATATATATATAAAAATAATATTACATATTCTCTAAATACATTAAGGCATTAACAATGCACTGTAAATTGTAACTCGGGAGTGAAATTTCATATAATTTCAGCAGCATATTAATTATTTATATCGAAACATCAATTTGAGTGAATCAATTATAATTTATTATCGAATGGCCAAATATTGAGTGAATAATAGCTCGGCTTGCGGCTATGTTTAATAAATATTATATGTATGCATGTACCTTACGGCGTAGTGTTACGTGCGGTCGTTGTGGGTTCTATTCCTGTTTGGGAAATAATGCTATTTAAAGGTGAGGACATAACTTTTGAGGCCTGTCGTGGCGCAGCGGCACAAGCGTGTGGCTGTAACCGACAGGTTGTGGGTTCAATCCCTAGTCGAGGAAATGAAATATTTGATATTTTCAATTTAAATATTTAATGGTTTCATTTCTTCGCTCTGGTAATATGGCAAAGCGCGGCGTTGAGTTCCGCCACTCAATGTCTCAAATACGGCGGAAAGTGGGGAACGCAAGTGGAACGGAGTATCTTAACACTAGGTTCCCGGGTTCCCTCTGCCTACCCTGCCTTGTGCGGGATACAGCGTGAAGCTGATATATATATATATATATATATATATATATATATATATATATATATATATATATATATATATATATATATATATATATATATATATATATATATATATATATATATATTTATAAATATAAATATAATTGGTTGCGTATAAGTTAGATTGGTGTAATTAATAACTAAAAAATATAAATAAAAAAATGTTTAGTTCTCAAAATATATGTTTCCGCCCGGGACCGAACCGGGGACCTTGTGCGTGTGAAGCACACGTGATAACCGCTACACTACGGAAACTGTACGGAAACGATTCAATCAAGATATTACTAATTTTGCTCGATAATTACTACGCACTCGGTAGTATAAAATTTTTTCACCGCTTATTTAAAAAAAAACCCTAAGCGCGGCGTTGAGTTTCGCCATTCAACGGAGATCCGCAGAAAGTTGGGTGGAAAGCAATTTGCTAATATACTTCAATATTGTTTGGTAATACTTAATAATTATTAGACTTTTCAAAGTATTATATTGAACAGCTTTGGTCCATTTTGTTCTTATACCTATCTTATATATCAATATTTTCATGCTTTATACAGATTTTGTATAGAACAAGTCCTTTACAATGGTATGTAGGTACAAGTCCTACATCTATACTTATATAAAAAAATCTGAGTTAGTTTGGTAAAGCGCGCTTATCTCAGGAACCATTTATTTAAATAGAAAAATATATTTTTTGGTCGGACAGTCCGTTAATCAAAGCAGGCTGTAAACTATGTTATATCGCTTATAATTTCTATATATAACCCATTGTACCTAGAATCAGAGATGGTTTAGGAATATTTCATCTATTTTAGCACAAATAACCAAAAAATAAAATATCACTACCTCATCTTGGCAAAGATTTTGTAGTTCTTAAAATGCTAATTTGGTTTTCATAAAACAGATAAGAAAGGATGAACAAGGTGTTCAAATCAGTTTATTTTATTGATGAGCTATGGTGACATAGACATACATACACAGACAGACGGATCAAACTTAGCTTAATACCCCTTTTTTAGGGAGGGTAAATAAAGTAGAAGTATTAGTTTATAATTATTATTTGGTTTTATTTATTTATATATTGTAAAAAATGCTCGTAAAAAATAGTGATATTTTTGTACAGATCAAATGCGGTGCGGCTTATTTTGAAAGTGGAATTTACACTTGGCTTTTTTAACTGTCGATGCAAAAAGAGGTTTGTTATAAATTTATTTAGTCTGTCTGTGTGTCCGTAACTCCTGAATTAATGAAGTAAATGGAATCCTTCAGGCCTAATTCAGGACTTATTTGAGTCCTTCATCTATTGGCCTCAGGTTAATCGTGGTGGTTTTCAGGTTGATTATATGAAATGAAAGAGACACATGTGGAGTAGGCTAACTTTTTATTGGAGAATAGTTACGGAAAAAGTACGATGATCTTACTGACATGCCCATATAGGAAGAGGTTAATAGCAGTAAACGAGGCGAAGGATGTATGCAAGGACTATGATCCTAACAAACCTCTTTGCCTCGTTACTTTGACTTTTAGAGTCTAACGCCTGCTTACCCTCTAACTTTACACATCGTCCCTATATAAAGCGTGTAAATATATATATATATATATATATATATATATATATATATATATATATATATATATATATATATATATATATATATATATATATATATATATATATATATATATATATATATATATATATATA
>DWMZ01005895.1:0-10655 GCA_018249855.1 Eueides tales michaeli | reverse complement strand
AGTGAAGCCGCGCGAGATGCCTGCGACCATGTTATAGGGACATCTGTGGAATGAAAAAATATTGTGAAGCTATACTAGATTGTGTTTTTATAGTTTCACGATCAATCTCGCATTTATGCGGAACTAAGCGCCGCGATATATCTATCTTTAAAGATTTTTTTTATAGTGAGATTCGAACTTACCTTAACATTTAAAGTTATACAACGAAAACCAAATAAAAATGAACTAATTATAGTACTTTGATAAGCAATGAGATATAAACGCATTGATTGTGTGTTCTTTTCCAATTTGGGGACTAATTATAATTTAATCATTGTTATTTCTCTGCGATAACAAGATAAAGTACGTGTTCAAATTTTGAATTTTAGTTGAAAGTATAGAATAGTGTTTAAACACTACTCTAGTTCTTTCCTTTTATACCAAACTATGCGGGAGAAGATTATTTTTTTTTAAATTCAGATTCACATCTAACTAGCTTGTTCATAGAAGGATGGGGGGCGACAACGTTGGTATTTATATCAGAACATCCAAGAAGTCAATTCTGTACTACACATTTTATATACATTTTTAAATAATTAAAATAAAATAGAGATTGAAAATAAATAGTTTCTTGATTAACTAAGCATTTTTTTCAGCTTCACGCTGTATCCCGCATAAGGCAGGGTAGGGGACAGGAGAGGGAACCCGGGAACCTAATGTTAAGACGCTCCGTTCCACTTCCGCTCCCCACTTTCAGCCGAATTTGAGTTATTGCGTGTTGAGTGGCGGAACTCAACGCCGCGCTTTGCCATATTACCAGAGCGAAGAAATGAAACGTTAAATATTTAAATTGAAAATATTAAATATTTAATTTCCTCGACTGGGGATCGAAACCCAGAACCTGTCGGTTACAGCCACACGCTTGTGACGCTGCGCCACGACAGGCCTCTTAAATAAGCTTTTGTACTTAAAGCCTTTATTTATGTGTACATACAAAATATATTTATGACATACCCACCTTAAGTACAGGATTACACGTGTCAAGTATTGTAAGCGCAAATCTCGGGAACAACAGAGTTACCTTACTATGACATATGACACATTTCATGTGGAATCAGCTTTGAAATTAAATGCCACGTACCTTTATCAATGATGAAAGTTTTCCACAATTTTCTCTACTTACTTTAAATTTGTAATATAGTGCGCTGTATCCCGCACATGGCAGGGTAGGCAGAGGGAACTTGGGAACCTGGTGTTGAGACACCCCGTTCCACTTCCGTTCCCGACTTACCTCCGAATTTGAGACATTGCATGTTGATTGGCGGAACTCAACGCCGCGCTTTAGTACCAGAGCGAAGAAATTAAACATTAAATACTTAAATCTAAAATATTAAATATTTCATTTCAATATTAAATGTTTATTTCCTCGAGAGGGGATAGAATTGAGCACAGAATAACGCCACAACTGTCTCGATTATTCTATCCTACCAATATTATTAATGTTAAACGTCTGTGAGAATGGATGTTTGTTACACTTTCACGTAAAAACTACTCAGCATATTTGGATGAAACTTTACATTAATACAGTATATATATCAGAAAAACACATAGGCTACTAAATTATATAGATCTTGTATAATTTGGTTATAATAATTAACTTGAGGCCTGTCGTGACGCAGCGGCACAAGCGTGTGACTGTAACCGACAGGTTGTGGGTTCGATCCACACTCGAGGAAATTAAATATTTAAAATTTTCTATTTGAATACTTAACGTTTTAACATTACTTCGCTCTGGTAATAAGAAAAACGCGGCGTTAAGTTACACCACTCAACACGCAATGTCTATATTAATGCCTGCATATATTTATACAGTAAAGTACAGTCCATTTACATGTAAATATTAGTGGATATCGACCTTAATTTGTTCAAATGTTAATGTCCGACAAATTATTTTTAATATGCGCATTCAGGAACATCAAATGACGTAAGATGGTTACATAATAAATTCTTAAGGTTCCCGTAAGGCCTGAGGGAACCTAGTTTTAGCACAACTTACAATTTTCTAGACAGCGTGTGTTAAGTGGTGTTCAACGCCGCAGATATTTAATGCCATTATGAATCTATAGTCTAGTATACGTTAAAATAGAGACATTTTGTGGCGCATGAGTGAAAGCGTGTTACGTAAACACGACAGGTTACAGATTCGATACCCACTGAAGGAAATAAAATATTTAATTTTCAATTCCTTGCTCTAACAACGAGCTCCGTCAAAAATAGCTAACGAGAATGTAAAAAAGGAAAGGGAGTCTCTTAAAACTAGGTTCCCAGGGGAACCCGATACAGAGTGAACCAAAAAAAGGAAGTATAATTTATATAAAGTTAGTCATACATTAATGAATGACAGAATTGAAAACCATATTCGTTGAAGGGAGTGAGAGGTCAAGGCTACACCTGCCCTTGTCGCACTTAGGTCAAAAATGGTCCCTCTCTTTCCCACTATGCCCACGTGATTACGACTGAGTACGATTATTTAGTACTAAGGTAACCATTGTTTATTGTTTTTTTTTTTAAGAAGCTTCACGCTGAATCCCGCTGGTACGCGTGATACGCAAAAGGAAAAGAGAGTGTTTCAGAAGACATTTTTCATTTAAAAAAAATAGAAAATTTTTGTGTCCTTAATTATTTAAATATATAAGCAATAAGAATAATTTAATTATATGTATATATAAATGAGGCCTGTCGTGACACAGCGGCACAAGCGTGTGACTGTAACCGACAGGTTGTAGGTTCGATCCCCACTCGAGGAAATGAAGTATTTAATATTTTCAATTAAAATATTTAATATTATCATTTCTTTGCTCTGGTAACAAGGCAAAACGCGGCGTTTACTTCCGCCACTCAACACGCAATGCCTCAAATTTGGCGGAAAGTAGGGAACGGAAGTGGAACGGAGTGTCTTAACACTAGGTTCCCAAGTTCCCTGTGCCTACCGGCAAGGTAGGCAGAGGGAACTTGGGAACCTAGTGCGGGATACAGCGTGAAGCTGAGAGCGAGAGTATATATAGAATAGGGCTAAAATCTTTTTTTTTCATATACCAAGGCCGTAACAGTTGTACGCTCCGATACACTTGCCTCGTGCCCCTCCAGAATTGAAGCCGCGACCTTCATATTAACCAAAATAATGAATGCATAATATTTTCAATTGATAGTTTCCTAGAAAACTCCTCGAGAGATTATAAACGTAATGTCATGTTTATGTCATTTTATATAAATATCTATAGGGAACTGGTTTTGGTTGGTACGACATATCAATTTTTATTAGCAATGTATCCAGTATGACTTAACACTAGGTTCCCATGTTCCCTCTGCTTACCTAGAAATAATCCCTCAGATACAGTGTAGTTGATAAAATACTTATTAGAAAAATATTAAATTTAAAAACGTATAAAATAATGAACGAAGCAGGATTTGAACCCGCGCCTCTTGGAATCCGTCCAAGCGCTCTGATCAACTAAGCAATTCGTTCTCACCAAGCTCCGTCGAAATTCTTATACGCTTGTTACAACTTATTTATGTTGTTAGCATCTCTGTAGGGAGGCTTTTACAAATTTCCGCTACCCAAGGACAATTCGTTAGAATTATCGTTTGGCAAGAGAGAATGCTATTTATTAAATATTTTTACTATTTTTAAAGTAATATTCCACACTTAGGAAAGAAAAATACTAAATTTAAAAACGTATAAACATTTGAACGAAGCAGGATTTGAACCCGCGCCGTTTGGAAACCGTCCAAGCGCTCTGACCAACTGAGCCATTCGTTCTCACCAAGCTCCGTCGAAATTCTTATACGCTTGTTACAACTTATTTATGTTGTTAGCATTATTAGAATTTGTATAAAATTGTCAAATCAGTCAGTCCGTTTCACCCCAATCGTACAATGATAATGTCAAAATTAAATATTCATCATAAATTTGATACCACGTGTATTATATGAGAAATTAAAAATATATACTTCACACTATATCCTGTACATAACAGGGTAGGCAGAGAAAACTTGGGAACCTAGTGTTTCGACACTCCGTTCTTATTAAGACTACTTCCTTTCAAAAAATTTCCGCTGAATTCTAATCAATTATTCGATATAATTTATATTTTTATTTTGCTTTAAAGACTAGGCAAAGCGCGGCGTTTAGTTCTGCTAGACAACACCCAATGGCGGAAAATTGTAAACGGACCGGAGTGACCCAGCACTATGTTCCAAAGTTCCCGCTGCAGTATGAGTGACGGAACTCAACGCCGCGCTTTGCCTTGTCACCAAAACGAATAAATATGCATACTATATATTTCATTCCACCGAATGAGAATAGAACCGAGGCATTTACAGGCACACGCTTGTGCCACTGAGCCACGACGTCTTCAGAACAGCGAAGATATTCTAATATATAGTAAATTACTTGTCATTTCAATATACTTTAATAAAAATGGAAAGTTAATTGATTTCTATACATTCTAGGGATAAGTATAATTGGTTTAAGCAAATTTAAATTTGTAAGTACTTTATGTAAGAACTAATGGAAGCTTGAGGCCTGTCGTGACGCAGCGGCACAAGCGTGTGACTGTAACCGACAGGTTGTGGGTTCGATCCCATCTCGAGAAAATGAAATATTTAATATTTTCAATTTAGAATATTTAATTTTTCAGTTTTTCGCTCTGGTAATGAGGCAAAAGCGCGACGTTGAGTTCCGCCACTCAACACGCAATGCCTCAAATTCAGCGGAAAGTGGGGATCGGAAGTGGAACGGAGTGTCTTAACACTAGGTTCCCAAGTTTCCTCTGCCTACCCTGCCATGTGCGGTGTACAGCGTGAAGCTGAAATGAAGATAAAAGCTGGAACCTTTCGTGGCTCAGGATCACACTGAAAACGCGACAGGTCCATTTAAGGAAATAAAAATATAAAATATTTCATACCCTCAAATGGCAATCGAACCCACAACCTATCACACGCTCGTTCCTCTAAACATATTTAAAATAGCTATGAAAAACATCGTATTAAGTTATAATATACGTATATAAGGTATTTCCTTTTCATGCTAAGTACTTGTCTCCCCAAGCTGTTTTTTTTTTTTCACCCTTCGGCATTCAACCCTCGAAATCAACCTCCAAAGTTACAGGATTTTACTTTATAACGTTAAATATAGCAAATCGCATGCAATTTACGACAACTTACATATTTTTCCATAGGTTGCAGGTTCGATCCCCATTCGAGAAAATGAAATATTGAATATTTTCAATTTAAATATTTAATATTCTTATTTCTTTGATCTGATAACAAGGTAAAGTGCGGCGTTGAGTTCCGCCATTCAACACGCAATCCCTCAAATTCGGAGGAAAGTGGGGAACGGAATAGTGTCTTAACACTATTTTCCCTAGTTCCCTCTGCCTAACCTGCCATGTGCGTGATACAGCGTGAATCTACGTATAGTTAATTGTTTTTAACAATAGTGATAGTGTCAGTGGATTTGGTTCCCGGCTGAAGATATTTTGTTTGGTCTAAAACAATATTGTTAGAGCCATAGTGTTGAGACACTCTGTTCCTATTAACTCGCTTCTTTTCCCCTCTTTCTTGTTACCAAAATAAAAATAATCAAGTCATTCAACATCGTAGTGCAATGGGGACAAACTGACGGCAAGCGCGATAGTTCTCAGTACAATCCGTACTCGGAAGAGTAATTATGCATATTGTTATTTTCGTATCTCTTATCTGGACATACTGCGGCGTTGAGTTACGCCATTCAACACCCTATACATTACAAATTGTGTCGGTCAGTAGAAATTTTACTATGCAGGAAAAGCTCCAAATTGTCTTTTTATCATTATAATTGGCATATCTTTATAGATAGATATTCTCACAGTTAACGTTTCATTATAAATTACTGTGACCTTCAAAGTCCTTAAGGTCAGGGGAAATAACTTAGGGGAGCATCGGAATGCATATCACGTGGCTGTGAAGAGAAAATTGTGCTTGCTTTTTACAAATGTTTGAGCATTTTCGTCTCGTGCGACGTTTGAAATATGTTTTTTTTAAGTATTTTTTGTGGTTTCTGTTGACTCTGATCGAATAGAAGTAATTGGGAATGGTGTATTGCGGCGTTGAGTTACGCTAGTCAAGAAAATTTTCCAAGTTTTCTCTATCTATCCTGTCAATTGCGTAAAACACCTTTGTGTTGATTAATAAAAAGGATGGATTGTTTGATTCTTAACGATACTAAAAGTGTAGCTTTGAAATATTCAACATTTTCATTTCTACACTGGTAACAAGGCAAAGCGCGGTGTTAAGTTCCGCTAGTCTACACGCAATGCCTCAAATGCGGAGTGTCTTAACACTAGGTTCCCAAGTTCCCTCTGCTTGCCCTTCCTCGTGCGGGGTACAGCGTAAAGCTACAAAAACAAATGCATTCAGTATAAAAAAAAAGACACTATCACTCCCTATCTTGTAAAACCAATAAATTCTGAACATTTTGTTATAAAAATAAAAATAAATATATATTTATTTATATAATTTCAGAAATTAAACGTCGTAGCCCTAAAAAGCGTAGTCCTAATACATAATTTAGAATTCCCCCGACACTGTACACCCTCACGTAGGTACTGTTCATACATACGTATGTACACACATATATATATAGGTTATATATAGATGCGTGTATTTGTGTATGTATGGAAGAGATTTTCTTTGTGTGAGTTATCTTTATGCAATAGATGAGGCCGTTGTTGCATTTTGTGTTTGTTTGTGTGAATGCGGTGGTTTTAAGTTCAATTCCTGCTTGAGGATTTTTCTTGTTCTGGTAATAAGACAATGTGCGGCGTTGTGTCTCGAAAAATTGAATTTTTCTACAACTTTCAATAAAAAAAAACAAAAAAAAAAGAATTAGAGGCCTGTTGAGGTACAAGGCCACAAGCGTGTGACTGTAAATTACAGGTTGTGCGTTGCGATCCCCACTCGATTAAATGAAATATTTAATATTTTCAAATTAAATATTGTCATTTCTTCTCTCTGGTAACTAGACAAAGCACGGCGTTGAGTTGAGGATAGTAAGGAACGCAACGGAGTGTCTTAACACTAGGTTCCCAAGTTCCCTCTGCCTACCCTGCCATGTGCGGGATACAGCGTAAAGCTAAGAGAGAGAAAATAAAAAGTTGGTCACTCACCAAAAGGTTTCGTACAAACGCCAAAAGAAAGTGCAATTTACTAACACTTAAGTTTATTTTAAACTTCAAATAGAAATTTGTAATGATTTTTCATGAAATATCAATAAATTGAAAGTTTTCAGATTTTGGCCTTATTTATGTTTTAAGATCGTACTTCGTCTAAAAATTCATAATCTGTAGATACACGGGAACTACTCTGTAGGTTTTGAACGCGGAGAGTTTTATATAAAATGCAGAGAAGACTATGCATAAGCGCTGGTAAATTTTAAATATGTTGACTTAAAAGATTGATTTGTTCTATACTCTAAGGGACTATAAATATTTCATATTAATTTCAACAACATATCTCCACGCGTTCTCGAGATAAATGATCTTGACAGACGAACAACAGGTAGGCAGTGGGAACTTGGGAACCTAGTGTTAAGACAGTTCCTGCCGAATTTGAGGCATTGCGTGTTGAGTGGCGGAACTCAACGCCGCGTTTCCATGTTACCAGAGCGAAGAAATGAAAATATTAAATATTTCATTTCCTCGAGTGGAGATCGAACCCACAACCTGTCTGTTACAGTCACACGCTTGTGCCGCTGCGCCACGACAGGCCTCCTTCTAAGATACATTTCCACGCCCTCCAATAATAAATCATAAGCAGTTATAAAAAAACTTATTTTATTATTATTGTATAACAAAAACATTCTCTTCTCAAACAGTTCTTTTCATATAAAAAATAACACAGTTATTGTTATATATCGATATATTACGTTTATTCTCAAGAAAATAGTCACGAAATGAAACGCGAGGAACGAAAATGTTATATTAGTTTAGTTTATATATTAATTCTGACAGCTGTTACATATAATAGTCCTTGGAGCTTAATAACGCCTTTCTTGGGGACTTACCAAGTGTTTGTGTATGTTTTTACTGGCTTTTGCCCGTATCATGGTTCTATTTATCCAATGGAAATTATTAAAAATTGTGTTTTATATATATAGAATATAACGGCGTTGAGCTCCGCTTATAGTCAATTTCGCCACTCAACGTAGCTTCTAATTCGACAGAAGTAGGAACCGATAATGTCTTAATGAGTACGGATTGTCTTAACACCAGGTTCCTAAGTTACCTCGGTGGAAAAAAATTAAATACCAGACGCAAGCTTGTGAGTCGACTCTTAATTTACATACACCAAAGTATATGATTGTTAAATTGTTTTTGTGTCTCCGCTCGCATAACAAAGCGCGGCGTTGAGCTCCGTTACCTCATATGTTATTGAAAATATGTGGATATTTAAAAACGAAATATTTTAATACAAGGCTCCATGTCCACATCCACAAAAGTGAATGATATATAAAAAAGTAACGCTATAATATAATCCGCTTATATAAGGGAAGTCAAAGGGAACCTATAAGTGAGTAATCTCGTACGACTTTTAAAATATAAACAATAGAAATACAATCATTTCCCCGAGTGGAACTTGAACCCACGACCATATTTATAGTCACGCGAATAATCCACTGCTCCACAACGGTCTTAATACATTATGAGCTATACATATATTACTGTTAATTTATGATGAAAATATACATATTTTTTTATTGGCGCACATTTTTGACGTGACAAAACTTGCTTGGTACTGGCGAAAAATTATAACCGCACTTTCCTTAATAAGAGTTAGAAAACATTCATCTTTCTCATATGTTGATCTATAATTCGTTGTTGTGAACTATATAATTATATAGGCTTTCGCTTGAAGTACTCTATTTTATATACTAATCTCAATTATTTTCTTGTTCCAATAACATTATCACTTTTAAAACAATATCTATATATTGAAAATTAGAATTTTATCAAAATGACCAAACATTTTGTAGCAAATTTGCGAATTAAATATTTTAAATTGACATAACTTTTTTGTTTACTAACAATAAAATTTTAAGGGAAAATTGCCTAAAAAAAAATTGTGAAAACTACATTAAAATCAGGTTAGTATTTAGATTTCTGAAATTAGCCCGTACAAATATAGAGATAAAAAAACACAAAAAGTGTTCTAAACTCTATTTTGGGCCTTATTACAATAATAAACGTCCCCTATAACATTTATTTTAATATAAACATTAAACAGCTTATTTTAAGTATATAGAGAGTAGATGTAAAAATCTCTAAGAGTGAGTGAGTAGAGTGTAAAATCTCTTTGTTCTTTTTCATTTTTTAGCTGCTCTCTTCTTTATTAGCTCGTTAGTAGCAAGATAAGTAAAAGGAATCTTCTAAGAAAAAAAATAAAGATACTTTGTCTCCCTTAATATAAAATATATAAAACAAAAAGCTCACAAAAAACAAGTTCAAAACTATAAAGTTCCTATAAATACCTAAACACATCGGACGATGTCAAAGGACTCGAAGCACTCGACGTCTAATATAATGTTAACTTTCCACATTCTAGAGAAGTTATCAGCATATCAGATGTGTAAAGGCGAAACCTTATGAAGTTAACGGAAAGTTTGGGAAAAACAAATGTTTTTCTAGCTAGGCCTGTCATAGCGCAGAGACACAAGCCGATGAGATAATGGGTTCGATATTTTTTCACGCTGTATCCCGCACAAGGCAGGATAGGCAGAGGGAACCCGGGAACCCAGTGTTAAGACACTCCGTTACACTTCCGTTCCCTACTTTCCGCCGATCTTGAGGCGTTGCGTGTTGATCGGCGGAACTCAACGCCGCGCTTTGCCTTATTACCAGAGCAAAGAAATGAAACTTTAAATATTTAAATTGAACATATTAAATATTTAATTTCCTCGACTGGGGATCGAACCCAGAACTTGTCGGTTGAATAGTCCAACGGTTGTGCCACTGCGCCCCAACAGGCCTTACGGGTTCGATATTGGTTCGATATATCGAGGAAATGAAATATTAATTAATCTCATGTTCAGTTCTGTTCCGAAACTTAAAACACAGTGCCTCAAATTCAGCGGAAAGTGGTGAATGGAAGTATTTTAATAGATACAGAGTGTCTTGACACTAGGTTCAGAGGTTCCCTTTGCCTACCCTCCCATGTGTAGGACAAAGCGATAAAAAAAACAGTCAATTCAAAATTTTCTTATATATCCACTTCAACTAACAAGTTAAATCAACAACATGAAGAAATACCTAAAAGTTTGGAGAGTTCACAAAAAGCTGCTTTTCAATAGAAAATTAAAAGTAAAAAGTGAAAGTAAACTGAGTAGAAGTTGTTCGAAACCGAAAAAAATAATGAAACATCCGATCTTTATAACATTATTCTTTTGTTTTTGCCCAAACCAGTTACATTACTGTTAATTATACAACAAGACCGAATTAAGCTTTGTGTATATGTATATATACATATATATATATATATATATATATATATATATATATATATATATATATATATATATATATATATATATATATATATATATATATATATATATATATATATATATATATATATATATA
>DWMZ01005894.1:0-10656 GCA_018249855.1 Eueides tales michaeli | reverse complement strand
CCAAAACACACACCCAAATCACACCCATCCCACATATACACACACCCACCCACCCCACATAAACACACTCACCTCACATATACCACACCCAAATCACCTACACCCCCACGATTCGAACACACACACACACACGTTTCGAACACTTTACAGTAGTCCGTGGTCACGGGTAGACGGACTACTGTAAAGTGTTCGAAACGTCGGGTTTCCAAAAATGTTTAAAACTCAATATACGCGATTAATCCGTTTAAGTGTTTCATTTAAAAAGTACTAATCCTATTGGAAGAAGGTCACGTAAAGGCATGAGAGCTCACCAAAAGGCATGTGCTCGTATGTGTAGTTTGATAACATTGGATAAGGCGAAAAACGTATGCAGAGATCATTGTGGCTTCCTTCTCTCTGGGCACCCCGCTTAGAGTACAGCGTAAAGTTAAAAAAAAGTAAGAAATACGAAAATATATATACGAAAAGAGTTTACAAATAGTAATAAATAATAATCTATTTCCTTTTTTTTTCAGTTTCACTTTGTATTCCGCACTTGGCAGGGTAGACAGGGGGAATTTGGGAACCTAATGTTAAAACAGTCCCTTCCGTGCCCCACATTTCGCCTAATTTGAAGCATTTCATGTCAAATGAAGGAATGCAATTTGAAAATATTTTATTTCCTCGAGTGAGGATCGAACCCACAACCTGTCGTGTACAGTCACACACTTGTACCACGACAGACCTCACATCTATTTATACACAACTATATTTTACTACCAACAGCATACCACGCTAAGTGCATAGACCCGTGGCTAACACAGAACAGGCGCGTGTGCCCCGTCTGTAAACGCCGCGTGTTAGCCGCCGGGGAGCGGCCGCCGTCGGACTTAGACTCCGATACGGAGCCTCTGGTGGACGCGCCCAGGCAGCCACCCACCAATGTGAGTGCCTGAGTGCCTGACTCTGTATTTGTGTGCCTGAGTTTGTATATATGGGCCTGAGTCTGTGATATGAGTATCTGATACTATGTTTAAGCACCCTGGTTTGTACATGTGTCTTGAATCTGTATTAGTATGCCTGAGTTTGTATAAAGTGCCTTGGTTTGTACATAGGTGTTTTAAGTCTTTAGACGTGTGCCTGTGCTTATATAGCCGCTGTGTATGTATGACAGTGCCTGAATTAATATATATATAGGTGACCAAGTTTGTGTATTTGTCTGTCTGAGTCAGTATATGAGTGCCTGTGTTCGTATATGTGTGACATATATATGTAAATATGTATAAATGAGTGCTTTTGCACTGTGATAGTATATATTTAAGTTTGATAAACTAAGAAAATATATTATTAAATAAGATTCTTTTTTTAGTTGTTTATTTCGGTATTTTTTTATACTTAAAATAATAAATCTTGTAAATGTGTTGTGAATAGAAAAATATTTAGTTAGTTGCTATCAATATTTCTGTGTGGTCGTTTGTACATGTACAACTACTACTAGTAAAATAGAGAGAGGTACTTTTTACTATTAATAATTGTGCCAAGTATAATCTATATAGAATTAATGTGAAATAAAAAAAAAATGTGTTATACAGGGTGGTACGTTTCAAGAGCAAAGCGAGAATCCCTTTGTGAGGGCGGCGAGGTTCATAGCGAGGGTGCGCGGACGTGAGGCCGAGCCCAATGCTGATCCTGAGGTAAATATTTTTTTTTTTTGTTATTACGCATCATCCTGTATCTCGCATATAGAACTGTAGGCAGGTAGCATTTAGTGTGGAAACACTCTTTTTTCAATGTTTTTACCGAATTAGACATATTGCGTGGCAGAAATCAACGTCGTACTTATAGTTAATTAGAAAATGTATAATTTTTTTTTACATTTTTTTATACCTTTTCTAAAAAGATATTTTTCTTTTTTATGTGTTGAATATTACTTAAAATATTATATTGTTGAAAAATTTTATTAATATCTTTTTATCTTGCCGAATGATGGTTCTAAGCAATTATTCTTAGGTAGCGAAAATTTGTAAAAATCATCCCTACAGAGATGCTAACAACATAAATAAGTTGTAACAAGCGTATAAAAATTTCGACGGAGATCAATGAGAACGTATGGCTTAGTTGGTCAGAGCGCTTGGACGGTACCCAAAAAGGCGCAGGTTCATATCCCGCAACGTTTAATTTTTTTCATATGTTTTCTAAAAAATGTTTTCCTTTCTTAAGTGTGGAATATCACTTTAAATATTGTAAATATGTTTCATTATTATAATTATTTCCAGGTTGCACAGCCGTCTGAAGAAAATGAACAAGAGGACAAGTAAGTACCGTTTTTGATTTATTTATGCTAAAAAAAAATAGTTTTATATATGATATATAAAGCTTGAAAAAACAAACATACCAACATAATCAGTAAATATTTTTTGTAATTCATACTTAATATTTGTATTAAACTTTATTTATATAGTTAAAGTAGTAAAAGTTTTTTGGTTGTAGCCTTATTCACACTCATGTAGACAAAACTCGGTGTTGAATTCCGCTACTTCCCTCTGCCCCCTTAACAATCAACACCTTAAAATTCCAAAGGAAACCAGACACACTTATGATGATATCCACACTAACGTATATTTTCCCATAGCAGTGAGGCACAAGACACGAGGCCTCTTCTGCCTCGTAGGGGCCGTCGGTCGCGGCGCGCCTCGCGCCCCCCACCCGCCCCCATTAACGAAGCCCCCATCACCAACACTGAAGGGGAGATTGGTAAGAAATTTATACCTGCTTTCTGAACATCTGTATACTATGTGTATAATATAGGGTGTTTAAAATTTAGGGATGGTTTATAAAGTGATATTGATATAGATTCATGTGAATGGAACTTGGGAACATAGTGTTCAGGCACTCCGTTTCCGGTCTTCGGCTTCTGCCGAATGAACCAATGCCTCTTCATTGCTTGTCGAGTGATGAAAGTCAATGCCGCGCTCCGGCTTGTTACCACAGTTAAGAAATTATAAATATTTTCCTTGAGTAGGTATCGAATAGACAACCTGTCGTGTTTACTACAATCTTATATAAATTTTACGTTATGAAGCGATATAAAACTTATAAAATTTCTTGGAAATGTTAAATAATTTTGTTATATATAATGAACACGAAGTTATATGTCCCGTTTTAAGCCAGTTTTGACGCAGGGGCACAAGTCAGTAATCACGGCTTATACATACATAGGCTGTGGGTTCGATCCCCACTGGAGGAAATAAAGTTATTAATATATTTCATTTCCACGCTCTCGTAACAAGGCAAAGCGCGGTGTTGAGTTCCGCCACTCAACACGCATTACTAAAATTCCGAGGAATAGACGAATAGAATTTACTTAATACTAGGTTCCCAAGTTCCCTTTACTTACCCTGCTATGTGTGGGATACAAAGAAACTAAGCGAATAACTGACTTTTTTAAAAATCGTTACTTAAAATGTATTTTTATTCTATTTTTTAGGTGTAGCCGCGATTCCTGCGCCCGCGCAGCCATCTTCCCACGTCGACTTATGAACCCGCACTGACCTATGACAAACGTCAGACTGTCTAATGACCCTTAAATAACTAACTAAGTAATATTTTATATTATCGAATGTATATGTATGGGGTGTCTTTATTTATGATACAGGCAGTTTATATAGTGCTAATAATATATTTAAAATAATTAATTTATATATTAAAAAAACACGCTGTATAATAAAGATGCTTCTTGCTTATGCACTCTGTGTAATATTAAAAAAAAATAAAACTGAGCTATAAATTTGATGTTTTTTGTGTTTTGACGTTTTGTTTTTTTTTTTTTAATTTGAACCAGTTGTGCCAACTGATTGAAGACAATGTTTATGGCCAAAATATTGCCAACTTAATCAGATTAAATTTTAAACTATGAAGTGAAGCTAATTTATATAATAGTTTCACGCTGTATCCCGCTCGTGATTAGGATAGGGGTAGGGGGAACTTGGGAACCTAGTGTTAAGACAGTCCGTTATGTTCCCCACTTTCCTACAAAATAGAGACATTGTGTGTTGGTTTGCGGATCTTAACACGGCACCTTGTCGTGTTACCAGAGTGAATAAATAAACATTGGCGGTGATACGTGAGATAGATATATATATATATATATATATATATATATATATATATATATATATATATATATATATATATATATATATATATATATATATATATATATATATTTATTTATTTATAGGCACAATTGATTTTATTGATAATTTGACTATATTTTTTAATCTATCTTCATTAAGAGCTTCCAAAATTGTTGTGTACCTGAATGTTAATATGAATTAAATAATTAAATGCCACATTTAAATTAAAAATATATATATTTGGAATGTAAGTTTTTAAGCAGTTCGTTTTATTTAGACTGTTTTGACATTTTATTTTTCGAACTAAAATATAACTTAGAAATTGGTATTGGTTTTGTTTTTTTTTTACTGTCTAAAAATATTTTCTTTGTTATTAGACCTCCATTTTCCACCGAATTTTTGAGGCATTGCAGGTTGAGTGGCGTAACTCAACGCCGCGCTCTGCCTCTTTATCAGTGTAAATAAATCTAATTACTTTTCTCTAATGCTAATATAAAATTTCAATACAATGTTTGTGTTATGTAATTTGAAAAATCATTACCAATTTCTATTATATATTTTTTTAATGGGAGTATATATGTATGTATGTATGTATATATATATATATATATATATATATATATATATATATATATATATATATATATATATATATATTTAATAAAAAAGACTAAGCTTTGAGCAAGACGTGCCTCTATTTAATTTAAAAAAAAATATTCGTTTTAATACTGAATTCGCTTTCGCTTTCTTTTTTTTATATAAAAACGCTTTATTGATGACATAACGTCATAGTAGAATTAATTTATTATCTGTTTTTTTTTTAATTCTTAAATGATAATTATACGTTATTAGAAAACTTCACTTCTAACTTTTTCTAAAATAATATGAATGTATTACCCATTAATTTTCATTTAAAAAAAAAGACAAAAAAAACGAGGCACATCCCTATTATCTACATATTAATACTAACATGATCAGACGAATTGTAATGGTGACATGGTGTAGTTGTAAATAAATTCATGTGTCACACAAAAAAATATATATTATATATTAAATATCTTATTCAAAATTAAAATTAACTAAAATAACCGCCATTTTGTCGTAAGTAATAATATCGTAATTATTAATATCGTGAATTTACGTTAATATTTCTTAATGAAAAAAATGAAAATAATTGATTTATCCGTAAATTAAAATAATATTTTTAAGTATTCTAATAAATTACTAATAAAAAATTGACATATGCATGTATAAGAAGTTACTAACATAAAGTGTGACATGTGACTGATAAGTTTCTGTTAAATTACTTGGCAGATAAATAATGTTGTCCCTTTCATATTATATTTGTAAGAAAAAGATAATATTATAGATAACTGTCCAATAAATTAACTGGGTGTTTTATATCTGATTATTCTTTTTTTGTGTCTTTTCTCTGTGATTTGTCTAGTTACACAGCTCTAGGTCAATTTTAGCGTTTATATTATATTAAATTAATAAATAAATCATAAATTAGTATTTAAAAGAGTGGAACATTTTTCTCGTGGTAGTGTCATATTGTATTATTTGACTGTTGTTTTTATATAGAAAAAAAAAGAAAACAGATAAAAAAACAAATAATTATATATATTTTTTAATATTTTAAAGATGCTTGGTTTTATTTTTTGGGCGTATACGCAGATTTTTAGTTTATATATGTATGTATATGCTGTAAATATTGCTATGTTGGTGTTCTATTATAAGATATTCTTTGTTGTATTCAAATTAAGTTGATTTATGTATTTCGTTACTAATTTGTACAGTAATATTGGTAAGATAAAAGTTAAAATGTTAAAATTATATTGTTTTAATTTAATTATCACACACTTAACATTTAAAATAAGATATATATAAGCTTGTACTGGGGTCAGGCTTTCCATCATTAGTCCATTTCTAGATTATACATCAAATTAATCAAGAATCATTATGGATTTGATGTTGTCTAAAGGAAATAATATTAATTTTAGTGTTAATATACATTAAAAGGAACACTTTTTAGACAATACTTAGGTAGAAAGTCTGACGTGATGTTCGGAGTTGTTCAACTTGCAACAGTATGAGTGTACAGACGCAGTGAGCAATCCTTGAAGTGCCAAGTTCCATTTCTTATTTACAAATATATATTCTAATTAAATAAGAAACAACTAAAATATATTTTACTCGAATTTTTAGTAATCTTTTAAGTTAATGCATATATTTTTTAATGTCCACAATTAATTTATTCAAAGTGGCATTGTATGGAGGCTGTCGGCTGACTATCTATTTCACTTGTATAATAATTTTTGTACATTTTCAATTAATAATGTAATTGTGAAAATTTGGGAGCTGGTTTTTTTCAAGTAAAAACTACTTTACTGATTCAAATGAAACTACAGTTAATTTATAAAATTTGGACTATATATAACAGATATAAGCGAGCGAAGCCTTGCACGAGTCGCTAGTTTATATATTTAAAATAGAAAGAAATATTTAATTTTTTACATAATTCTTTTATACTACCAATATTAAATATCATAATTAAAAATCATTTTATAGCTGGCGTTATCCAATTTACTTTTACCATTTTAAGTGTAGTTTAACTTCTAGTGTTTTAGATCATTTGTTTTGGTTCACGCGAAGTCGCACATTTTAGGATAAAAAAACCAAAGAAATAAATATTGTTCCACACTTATTATTGTCTTATTTGTATAATATTGGTAAGTATCGTTCTCTCAGATATTTTGTGTATAGTATAAAATAATATGTATTGTAACAATTAACAAACAAAATGTATTTTTCTTTAAATCACCCTACTTAAAATCAATCATGGCAAAGTGCTTGAACGTCTAATCGGATTTTCATCGACCACGGCAATGCATAAGACTATAAGACATCAATCCCTTTTTCGTCAGAGGTTGATTAAAATTTATCAAATTTTGCTTGGTTTATATTATAGTACAAACAGTTAGTGCAGTTTTTTTTTGGAATGAATCTAAATTACTATTTAACAAAAGCTGTAAAATATGTTAATAGAACTTTTAATATATAAACATCTTTTCTTCAACTTCACGCTGTATGCCGTACATGACAGCAGGCTGCACACTTTCCGCTGAATTTAACGCTTTTTTTTTATTTTGAACGGAAAAAAATTCAAGGATTACGAAAAATATATAATCTGACAATTTCCGCAAGCCGTAGCAACAAATATTCATCGACAAAGTTTAATGCGTGCAGTTACGTGATGCCTATATTTCCCACTTCGCTTCTATTCCTCTCTCACTCTTTCTCTTTCTGTTATATGCGTATCGCGATACGCAATCTGAGGATGAAATTTAGCCAGAGTAGGAAGAAGACTCTACCGATGAAGATGATTGAAAAAAAAATACTCTTGAAAGTTTAATTTTGTATAATTATTTTCTTATAAATACAACTATTCTACTTTTAAAACATGAACTTTCTCAATTGTATGCTATTTCCTGAGCTTTTCAATTAATTAAGTTCAATAGTTTAAAAAAATACAAAAAAAAACAATATTTAAATTATTAGATTAGCCAAACCCCTCTAGATAATTGTCAGATTAAGAGACAGCACGTCTAACGCATCAAGATGAACCATATATATCTTAATCTGACGCGCTGGAATATTTCAAAATAACCAATTTTTTTGCACATTCTAACAACGGCCACGACTTTGCGTCACATCCAAATCGTCAGATTATTATATAAGAGCATTTTTGTAGGTTCACTTAACATACCCTGCGAAAATCTGACGCGCTCGATAGTTTTTTGTTTTCATTTCTCACCCCTACGTACTGCCACCCCCATCACTGAAATAGTCAGATTAACATACGTACATTCTTAAAAATACGTAGGCCATATATAATATCATTATCTGACACGCTCGAGTATGTCCATGTAAATGTTTTTTTTTTACATTTTTGAAAATCTATAGCCGCTTCCCCCACTGATGAAATGGTATATTTTGACATTTTCCTTTTTTTATCATCTAAGCTTCACAACCCAGTAGGTCTCTATGACGCTCGAGTAAATCCCGATTTAGCACCGTGGCCTCCCGTACCATTACCAGAGAAAATAAATAATATTTAATTTTAAACTAGTTAATTTTCTCTACTGTCGAAATCGAGGAAGCTTCAATAAAAAGGAAGACTTATAGTTTAAGAAAATATTGGTCAAAAACATCAAAGAATCACAAACGTCGTAACATGCTTCACCTAACCAATATCAGGAGCAAGGGTAATCAGCAAGAAAGTAATTGCCGACCCTTAGTAATTGCACTATTGTGTTCGACTTTTAATGTAAAAAAATATTCACCATCAGATTATATATATGGCTTACAAGTATTACAAAAGCCGTCTCAAGAATCTGTAGATATATGTTTTAGATTCATACACATAATATTTTATTGAGTAAATTTCGTTAATCTAAAATTATTATATATTTTATTAAATTGTTTTTTTATATTGTTGTTTTTTTTTTATTTTTTTTTATTTGTATTATTAATTTGATTTGATAACCATTGTACTAATAATAGACATGTAAGTTGAAATGTTACTAACCCATATGGATTATTCCGAAATAAAAGTTTATTATTATTAAAAAGGAAATAGAAATAAAAAACGAAAAATACATGTAATAGTATAATTCACAATGACCAATACAGAATGGCCGCCACATGGGCGTCCAACCCGGCGGCGCGAGTACCATCATTGCAAACAAACTCTTACTACACCCACAAAAAGCTGATAAAATGTGGGAAGCTGGACTTTAATGTTGGTTTTAGTCAAAGAGACCGAAGCCCATATCGTCGTCGCTCTCAGAATCTTCCTTTTCGGCCTTCTTCTCTTCAACCTTGGCGGCGGCGGCGGGAGCGGCGGCCGCGGCAACTGGGGCGGCGGCCGCGACGAATTTACTTGGGTCCTATAGATAAAAAAATATATAATATAGATATGTTCACTCTGCTATATGTAAGATTTCTTAGATACAAATATAAAAGTTTAAAGTACTGTACTGAATGTAATAGTTATATAATCTAATATATAGAGGTTATTTCTTTTACTGGTCTATTGAATACTGCACTATTAAATAGTAATAAATGTGTAACAAGGTCTGCCTGACCAATCAAACAAATCCCTTTTTCATTTCTTTTTACACAATTCAAAATTAAAACATTACCTTCATAAAGAAATTAAAATAGATAAAAAATTATATCAAAAAACTATAACAAACCTTAATGAACTCCTTGATAGTATTAGCTTCCTTGAACTCAACCTCTGAGACAGCAGCAATGGCCAACAGATTCTTGAATCCATTGGCGATGGAGTGAGGTGCGGAGGCCACAGTGGGGTAGCCGATAGCCAACGACAAGGCGGCTACATTAGCCACACCCTCTTGGAACTTGGCACGGAGGTCCTCCGGCTTGATGTCCAAGATAGCTGGTGCAAAGATGGTGCCAGAGTCATACACCTATAAAAAAATTCATGTTATTAATATTGAAATTTAAAAATAATAAATAATTTAAGACAATAGAAAAGATGTCTGCTTTGAAGTCAACATGATAGCAAATATACTACTGTTATTTAAAATGTTCACAGCATATGCTTTCCCAAAGGTAAATTATCAGCATGTACTGTATGCACAAGCTGTACTCAACACTTTGGTCATAATATTAAGATGTGACAAGTCTTACAAAAACTTAATGTTTCTTCACAAATCTCTAAACATGTTAAATAAAAGAAATTTAAAATTTTAGAGGGTTGTGGGTCCAATTTCAAATCGGGGGTTTGATGTATTTTCATTTCCTTGCTTTGTGATCAAGACAAAGTGGCATATTAAATTTCACTACTCAAAATGTATGTACAAGAAAATCATTGAGCAACAAATGATATATGGACGTTAATGACAGTATAAGACTAAAAAAAAGTTAAATGTATATTCAAATTAAGTTTCATACATATAATGGGCTGCTTTTTTTATTATATATAAATTTAAACCATTTTCAAATTGTTTTATTTTATATATAATAAGAAAGCAGCACATTATATTGTGCTTATAAAATAAAATAACTTACTTGCTTAACAACAAGACCGTATGAGAAGGGAGAGATGTTCAACATGTTAAGGAGGGTGGCCTCGGAAGCTCCCACTTTGTCACCAGGCTTCAAAATGTGGACATCATTGATAATTTCAATAGTACCTAAGTAAAGAATGTTTAATTTTTATTATTATAACTCATTTTATATTACTAATGAAACATTAGATTTATTTCCAATTTAAATAATTCTCTGACTATTCCAAGTGGAAGTTGAAACTACGTCAGATAATATAAAAGTGTGTAAAAATAACCATTCAATCTAAATTGCTACCATAAAATCATCTTACCTTTGGAAATCTTAGTAGGGATGGACAGAGCCTGGAAGAAGGCGGTCTTTTCAGGACCTAAACCGGTGTTGTGAGCCGGGATGACGACAGCCAAAGGAGCAATTGCACCAGGCCTGGCTGGAGCACGTA
>DWMZ01005893.1:0-10657 GCA_018249855.1 Eueides tales michaeli | reverse complement strand
CACTTAACTTTTATAGAAGGCTTACCGTTGAGAATTCAGAGCGCTGTCTGTTGTCATTTCGGAGTTTCCTTGACGACTTTCTGTAACAAAATGGAAATTATTTTAAAAATTACTTAAATATTATTGAAACAGTCTAGGCGCATGGGAATAAGCGTGTGGCTGTAGATAAGAAGGTTGGTAAGTTCGATTCATATTCTGTTTTTTTTAGCTTCACGCTGTATCCCGCGCGAGGCAGGATAAGCAGAGGGAACCCGGGAACCTAGTATTAAGACAGTCTGTTCCACTTCCGTTCCCCACTTACCGCCGAATTTTGAGGCATTGCGTGTTGAGTGGCGGAACTCAACGCCGCGCTTTGCCTTATTACCAGAGCGAAGAAATGAAACATTACATATTTAAATTGAAAATATTTTATTTTCTTGACTGGGCATCGAACCCAGAGCTTTTCGGTTACAGCCACACGCTTGTGCCGCTGCGCCACGACAGGCCTCATTCCTATTCTGTGGAATTAAATATTTTCATTTGATGTTACTTTCGTTTTCTCGCTCTGATACGAAGCGAACCGCGGCATTGAGTTCTGCCATTCAACACACAATGCTAGTCTAGTAGGGCATATACTACATATACATATATGACACATGACACGTGACACATGACACATGACACATGACACATGACACATCAAGACATGAATCTCAGTCTTGGTTCAAAATGACTCAATCTAACATAGTAGGTATGTAGCAAATTAAATGACTTAACAACAAACAACAATATACTTTATTGCACACCAAAACACATTAAATATACAAAGCAAAAAAAGAACAAAAATGTACAATATACATACATACATATTAGTGAGGTGAGTGATTACGTATCAGAAGATTTTTTTAGAATATACTCGTATATATTTATAATTAGTGTGTACTGTGTATTTTATTTCAATTTAGATCAATATACTTACGTTATATAGATATCTATATATTTAAAACTATCCCGTTTCTCAGTGACAGACAAACAATCTAAAGTCTCCAGATTATCATGTATGGTTAATCATAATATATGGTTAAGAAGGAAGAGACCAATATATGGAAAATATTAAACAAACAGTTACTGGCGACCACTAATATATCTATAATACTTCTAATATATTTAAGCGCACCTGCATATTTATTTTCACACATGACATGGTAGTGGAGAAAGCTTTTACTGGTAAGTCCATCTTTTGGACGTATTAGATTTAAATTGTGTATAATAAAGAAAAAATGTAAACCTGAGCTCGAAATTAAATCTGGTAACCAGATGACATGCCTGAATGATATGCTAAAGTCATTTGAAAATTTTAAGTTTCAAAATTATATTAAATATTTAAATATTTTATTTTTGTAAAAAGGGAAAGCTTAAAATCTGTCCTGTACTGACAAATTTTACCTTTTCTATCACCTTCAAACTTTGTTTAAATGTATGTTTAGGACTGTTTACATACGACTCAAAAGAAGATATCAAAAATAAATAGTCTTGTCGATAGTTAAATATTGTCTCTCAGAGTTCTATTCACTTCGTTTTCATCCACTCGTTTTGGATTTCGTGCCTTGAAAGGCGTAACACAAGGGCCCATTGTGTTCCACCTCAATGAGAAGATTTTAAGTTTTAGATTGCTATATTTATGTAAGAAACGCTAAATCGTGATCGTCCTTAGATGTCACATCTCAGTCGCATTATAGTTTTGGCTATTTTTAAAGTGTTATTCCACGATTAGGAAAGAAAAATACTTTTAGAAAAATAATTTTAAATATGTATAAAATTTTTAACGTAGCGAGATTTAAACCCGCGCCTTTTAAAAACTATTCAAACGCTCTGACTAACTAAGCCATACGTTCTCATCTAGCTAAGTCGAAATAGTACAATAGGTAAGTCGAAATTCTTATATGATTGTTACAACTTAATTATGTTGACGGTTTCCAAGAGTCGCGAGTTGAAAATCCGCTACGTTCAAATTTTTATACGTTTTGAAATTCACAGTTTTTGTATAGTGAAAAACAATTTTACATTAATTTGGGACTCGACTTTCAATGTACTAAAGCAAGAAGATAAATATTTTGAAATATTTTATAAAAGGAGAAACCTTATTATAAATATTTGTCGAATTACAATTAAATTATATAAAGATTAACAAAATCACAACAGTAACAAATAATTTTTCAGCTCCACTCTGTATCTCTTAAAATATTTCTTATCAAGATTACGATAATTATCAAAACATTGTACCATGAATGCATTTCTTCACATCGCATTTTTGAAATGAAAATTATTAATTTCCCTGAGTTGGGAAACCTTTAAACTTACAACCATAGCAATTATAGAATACACAAGCATATTATATATTATATTTTTACACTGAAATAATAAGCTTTGCTTTAGTTTATAAGGTTGATTAACTTAAAATAAAGGCCTGTCGTGGTACAGGGCCACAAGCGAGTGACTGTAAACGTGACAGATTGTAGATTCGATTCCCAAACGAGGAAATTAAATATTTAATATTTTTAATTTAAATATTTAATCATTTCATTTTTTGGCTCTGGTAACAAGGCAATGCGCGGTAGTGTTTCCCGCCAGTCATCAGCCAATGCGCGGGATTGTGCGGGATACAGCGTGAAGCTGTAACATAATGTATAAATAAATAAATAATATATTATCGCGATATCTAAATCTATATTACGTATAAATTACATTTGGATCCAATTCAAAAATTCTCAAACAAAATTGAATTTTACCATACATTTCAACAAAACAATGTAAACGAGACAATTGGAAAATATTTGCTGAAGTATTTTGATTAAATGTCCCCCACGAACGGGCGTAAATTTGCACAATGACGTTTTAATATTGAAAATAATAAATAAAAGACCTTGTACGTGCTCATGAGAAATCACCTTTGAGAATGGGAGGATTTGTTGTCTTTATTGGACAAAATAATAAAAATATTCTATATTAAGCATATTCTGTATGCTTAATATAGAATAATCTAATTAAATAAGATTCAAAACTATAATTGAAACATTGTGTATTAGAAATCATATTTCTATAAACAAAATTTACCAAAATATGATACTTATAAGAACATGTGACCTGAATTTCATTAGAAAAGTATTAAAATAAAAAACGTGAACCGCAAATTTGCCACTCCAAAAATTTATACTCATAATGAATCTGTAACCCATCATTACTTAAACCATTTAAAAATAAAAAAAAAGTAACTTCAATTTAAAATATTAAATTCGACAAAATTGCTAACAAATTACAAAATTACTAAAATTTTTGTTTTCAATGTATAAATGTTGACTTAAAAGTAATATATATCACTAGCTGTTACCCGCGACTTCGTCCGCGTTCACTATTTTGGTCATAGTGAC
Organism: Eueides tales michaeli; assembly: GCA_018249855.1. Lineage (NCBI taxonomy): Eukaryota > Metazoa > Arthropoda > Insecta > Lepidoptera > Nymphalidae > Eueides > Eueides tales. The sequence continues at coordinate 7,250 of DWMZ01005893.1, read as the reverse complement.
TTACACATAAAAGAATATATGCTGTCGCGGAGTTTTATTTAGAACTATTTAAGATAAGTATTCCTACAGTAATCTACCTATAATTATCTTTGTGGAACTCCAACGATAAAAAAAGTTTTTTAAAATCCGTGTTCCCATCCTCAAATTAATCGAACCTTATCCTTTTTTGAAGTCGGTTAATAAAATCAGATGATAGTCACATACAGATCTCCTAATTGCGTTATTATACGAAAAAATCGCATCTGTGCCTTTCAAATTTGAGGGTTGCCCTCGATTTCTCCAGGATTCCATCATCAGATCCTGATCTCCTTACCATGGGACCAATTGTGAAATATACCCTCTCAAACAAATAAAGAATTTTGAAAATCGGTCCACCCATCTTCGAATAATCGGGGAACATACAAACGAACCTCTCTTTTTATGTCGGTTAAAAATCCCTATAAATTTTAACTTATTATGTTATTCTGATATCGAAGCTATATTACTGCAAAGTTTCATGATAATCCGTTCAGTAGTTTTTGCGTGAAAGAGTAACAAACATACACACATCCGTACAAACTTTCGGATTTATAATATTAATAAGATTATATTAAGAAAGTAGTTAAAATTAGTATATAAAATTCAAGCGGGCGAAGCCGCTGGCGGGTCGCTAATTATAAATACAATTAAATCATTTCCCCAGCGAGAATTAAACATATTCGTATATTAATCGGGCTTACAATGTATTGAGAATCAATGATCAATAACAATCAATCAATCGTTTCCTACTACATCATAAAAGATATAAAATATTTTGAAATCCTACGCATACATATATTTATTTATATAAGCTTATATATTTATTTATTTAATTTACAAAACAGAAGATGTATTTCATAACCGGACATTGTAGGCGTTGGAAGTGGGACAAAATGTTTGTTTGTTCAATTCCCATATTGTTTCAGTAACATACTGAACTAGGTCGTTGACTTCCAAACGGATCAATAAAATATTTCGGGTAATATTTTACGATCGTTATATGAATTTCACGCGAAAATCGCAGCAAAATCGATAACATATTGGCATCATCAATTTTTGGTTAATAAGTTCTCATGGGAATTACTCTACTAAAGATTATATTATTGAAATTGGTATTCTGGAGCATATATTCGAATTTGAACTAGGGTTTTATATTTTTAATCTTGAAATTTTATGTCCAAAATAAACATACACATAATAAACATACAATACATCGACTACTCACTGGTACCTAACTACTCATAAGTACCGTAAGCACATATATTATGGTAAAGTTATATGTTATTTATATTTATAAAACTTACGCTAAAGATCAATTCATAAATTAATATTTAAATATTATGTGATCTAACAAGAATATTCTTAGTCTTTTACGTACATAGAAAGAGTAGTAAAAAGAATAGTAAAAAAAGGAGACCTCGGTAGACCATTGAGAATAGAGAAATCATAACATTATTTTTACGTTAACGAACTTTAATACAAAAGTTGATTTAAGGTACTTAACACACAATGCCTTATATTCGGTTCACCCCAAAGATCCCTCTGCCTGTCTGCTATGTACTACCAACGTGAAATTAAAGAATTAAAAATAAGAATTGTGGCCCGTCGTGGCGCAGCGGCCCAACGTGTGGCTGTAACCGATAGGTTCTGGGTTCGATCCCCAGTCGAGGAAATGAAATATTTAATATTTTCAATTTAAATATTTAATGTTTCATTTAGTAAAAAGGCAAAGCGCGGCGTTGAATTCCGCCACTCAACATGCCTCAAATTCGGAGGAAAGTGGGGAACGGAAGTGGATCGGAGTGTCTTAACACTAGGTTCCCAGGTTCCGTCTGCCTACCCTGCCTTATGGGATACAGCGTGAAGATAAAAAAAAGAATAAAAAACAAAAATCTGAGAGTCTAATATGAACGAAGTATTTCCTTGTTACTTAAAACTATATAACTATGAATAGAGAAAAAAAATATAAAGGACTCAATAATATTACAGAGCAGTAACGTAATACGTCATACGTCGTATTCGTTGAACATAAAGGGGTCTGACAGTTGACATGCTTTACGGAACAGGGGCTTGAAAACTTTCTAATATAAAACTTGTGGATAGACAATTTCCATACGCCTAATGCAAGAGTTTATTTTAACTTTAGAAGTTACATATGTTTTTCTCAATTTTTTTTCTTCTCTTCTTTAATTTTTTAAGCTTCACTCTGTATAACAGGGAAAGAAGAGGGAACCTATGTGGTTAAGATACTCCGTTCCACATTTTTCACCTAAATTTTGACCTAAATTTTGCATTGTGTGTTGAGTGGCAATATCAATTTACAAAATTGAGAATTAAAAACTTTTTTAGCCCCATTGAGCACTTTTTGTTAGGGGAAACTTTTATGGTTTACGACACACGAATATTTACATATACGTATATATGTATCGCACTTTGTATATACTGAACCAAGTAGCTTTTTGAATTGGTTAAATCTTGTGGTTTCGCGTTACTTACATGCGTAATCGCAGTATATCTATCTCTATTTCTATCCTTTTTTTGTAAAAAAAACTGTCAGTAGGACAGTAAATTGATTAAAATCAGCAAAAAAAAATAGTTGAACTGGATTATTAATTTCAATACAAAGTTAGAACTTACTGTAGCAGTAAATATGAAAAATCTGAAAAAAATAATTTGATTTTATACTAAAGTAAATCATGCATTGCCGTGTGATTCCGGCTTAGAATAGAATCACCCTGGTACTGGTGGTGTCGTAAGAGGCGACTAAAGTACGTGTGGGAGAGTCATGTTGTCAGCAATGGCAATACGCATGGGCAGACTCGACCGGATTGTTACCACCCCCGGCATTTAAAACCGGCGTTAAGTAGGGGCTTCGGCCACTGCGTTTCGCATTGGGTAATGCCGGGCCCCGGTGCCCATCCATCTTGAAGACCGGCAACGCTCATGTAACTCTTTTGGTGTTACACAGAGCCGTGGGCGGCGGTAATCACTTACCATCACGTGACCCGTACGCTCGTTTGCCGTGTCTTTCCATAAAAAAAAAAAAAAAATGTTATAAACATTTTCTGTTCTGCATTACATACGAAATGTTTTATGCAGGCGCAATGATGGATATATTATACAAGTTGTACTTCCTTTTGACTTACAACCCTGAGATTCACTCGGTAAGCTATTTTGTTTGTCAGGGTTCCGTGTCTGAATATAAAAGTTTTAAGTGCTTTCAAATAAAGCACTGAAAACTTATTATATATCTAAAAGGGAACTTTGATCATATATTTTAATAGACGGTTCTTGATTTTCCACTGAATACCGTTTGAGTGCGTAATTTGATTACAGCGTTCGCGTGATAAGCGACGTTTACTTTGAACAATAACTCAACCACTCTACAAACGAGGCTCATATTAAATATTAAATAAAAATCAGCTTTCGTAATTTATTTTTCTCTTGTTTAATTTTATTATTTTCATCTATATAATATACTTGTGGTGATATTATAAAGCAAAAAATTTAGTTTTCAAGTAAACAATAATCTAGACAACTACAACTTTTAATTGGATAGTCCATATGTTACATCAGCATTTCAATGTAATCCACTCGTTTTTATATGACCACGACAGTGAATCCGCAGGTCTAATCTTTTTTCCCAAGTAAAGACTAAATTCACACATTTCTCAAGCCCGGCGTTGAACTCCGCTACTTAACGCGCCATCTTTGCAAAGCAGAGAACTATATGTCTTGGCACATCAGATTAATAGTAAGTTTTTTAATATATATTAAACAGCAAAATATAATACATAGCAAAAACTAATAGCAACAGACAGCTGATGGCCCGAAAACAGAAATGTTTACTAATGCTTTCAACGTATCCAGCATCATCCTATTGACCTACTTTATGTCGCGGGCATATATAATACTTGTGTTTGAGTCCTTCAGTGTTTCCTTTGTAAAGTCTTTTAAGGTTAAAATATATTAATGGTACATGTTGTTTACTAAAAGGCACATGAAAAATATTGCATCCATTTATATAAAATTCCATTGACTAATACGCAACGGAAACCGCCGGGATCCGGATCCAGATCAAGGATCTGTCTTAAATTCAGCGGAAAGTGGAAAACGGAACGGAGTGTCCTGACATTAGATTCCCACGTTCCCTCTGCCTACCCTGCCATTTGCGGGTTATAGAGTGAAGCTATGGTCATATGAATATGAAAAATATATTTATATGAAAGCTTATATAGTTATACATACATTTAGATTTATTAAGCAGATAGTAAACACAACCGTAGCTTTAATTTTCTTGAATATTTAACTATTTGTTAGTACTTCGCATCGCAATTTCACTTGGAAACTAGAACATTGCCGCTAATATACAAAACTTTCCAGCTAATATAGGTCTCCGAGGATAAATTTAGATGTCGTACGTATGAAGTAATGTGACAAGCCGCAATTATACTTTATGATATAAAAGTAATTAATATTATGTTTATATAGAAAAGTTTAAAGATATTAGCTCTATACACTCGTACATACATCATATCACTTAATTTAATAATTCAAAAAGATCTTATTCAATACTTTTGGTTTTCCACAATCAATTCGGTTACGGTTTTGTAGTTATGAAAATTATACTAAAAATCTGAAATAAATAAAACTGTAGAAAAATACTTTTTACAGCTGAAAAACGTCATATGTATTTCGTACCTATTGGTGTAATGGGCAGAGGGAACCTAGTGATAAGACACTCTGTTCCCAATCCATCCAAGCTTAGAAACATTGCGTGTCAAACAGTGGTGTGAGCGAATATATGACAACGAAAATTTGACCAAGCATATACAAACAAAAATATATTCAGACTATACGTGATTTCTTTTAAATCCCTACTTTCCAGCTAAAATGTTATTTGACCCTGTTACCTTAATAGCTTCATTGTTTTACGAGTGGATATAAAAATTTACATGAAAGAAATCATAGAATGAAGCTAGTAATTCATTGTTATAAAAGTTCATAAAACTCTATGGACTATATAAAAATGAGGCTACCCTCATCAGATTTATTTTTTGGAAAACTATCAGTTTATTTTATAGATGAACTTAAATAATACTAATTCTTGTTAAAGTATTTCATGACTTTTTTTATCTCTGCTGCAGGTTTTTGTTGGGTATAAAAGAGAGAAATTGGTTTATGTAAATTTTCGGCTTTCTCCCACTTATTTTAGGTATAATTTGTTTTGTTGCTTATTTTAGGCACAATTTGTCGTTTTATTGCAAATATTAATCTGACCAGGGAATGACGATATCATTCCCCTATGAATATTAAATGTAAAATCATTGAATATTTATCATCCAGTAATGTTCTGTATGTAGCAGGGAGCTAGTATACTAGCTAGTATGTTCTCCATTTTTAAGTAGAATTCGTAGATCAACAATTTAAGCAATAGATCACGATACCTTACCAGAGCTATAATTTACCCCCCATTTTCAAGAAACTCTTCTTTTAATAGTCATTAACTCAGACATTATACAACATTTTGGGAGACCTTGAGTGAGAGCTCTAGAGTAATGAAAATAGGCTATCTATATAAGGCATGAGGCTATACGCCGCACGTGATTAACAACAAATTGAGATAGTGGGCAAGCGGGCGAAGCCGCGGGCGGGTCGCTAGTGTATATTATATTTAAAAACATAAAGCGTTCTAGGAAATCGTCTACACTTAGTGAACTAATTTGTTCATTAACAGGATCTAAATTAGGTCCTATTCCAATTTGTAATCAAATTAAAGTCAATAATCAAAGTGTACTGTTCTTACCAATTAGCTGTGGCCTTTATTCTCGGAATGACTTTATTAGGCTTATTTCACACTAAGAATAGATTTATTTATAAATACATCTATAAACAATTACGGAAAAACGGAGTGCCTTAACTCTTAAGTTCTCTCGGGCTACTTCACTAGTAGGCAAGGTGTAATATTAAAAGTCTGTCGTGTTTACACGCTTGTGCCCATGTGACTGTCGTGGCACATAGACACAAGCGTGTAAACACGACAGGTGGTGCTTTCGATCCTGACTCGAACAAATAAAATATTTAATGTTTTCTTATTAAATATTTAATCTTTTTATTTCTTTCTATTTCTTTGGCAACAACGGGACGGAGTGTCTTAACTCTAGGGATACAGCGTGAAGCTGAAAAAAAAATTAATTTTGTTATTAAAATGAAAATTTCAGTATAATACTTTTTTTCCAATAAAATTAATGGTTTTACTTCCATTATTAATTGTTATAATCATTCTGAGAGGATGAATATGTAATTAAAATCGTTGTGACACAATCAAATAATGTTTGATCATAGGACGTACCATTGAGGCTTGTCGTAGAACAAGTATAAAGGCGACAGGTGCTAACTTCGATTCTCACTCGAAGAAATGAAATATTTAATATTTTCAAATCATCCGTTTAGTAACAAAGCAAAGTCATTCATCAGGAAGAAATTCTTAAGAATTTGGCGTAAGGTGGGAAACGGAAGTGTCTTAGTCGGAAAGAAGTGTCGTAACACTAAGTCCTTAGGTTCTCTATGTCTACTTTTGTTGTGTCAGATACAGCTTGAAGCTAAAAACAGGTAAAAAAAATGAAATATTTTGTATATTTTTTTGCTGTGTTAATGTCATGTTATGTCATAGTTACAATATATCATTGTCTATATTTTCTAAGATATAAATAAATGCGATCATAATAACAAGCCTGAAGTCTGTCGTGGCTAAGGGGCACAATGAGTGACTGTAAACGTAACAGATTGTGGTTTCAATCCCAATTCTAGGAAATAAAATATTTATTAATTTCAAATTAAGTACTCAACAAGCAAAGCCTCAAATTCGGCCATAAATGAGGAACAGAAGGAAGTGTCTTCATTATTAGGTTCCCAAGTTCCCTTTACACTATCCCGCCATGTGTCGATTACAACATAAAGCAAAAAAAAATGATAAATCATCTTCACCAGTCATTTCAAAATTGAAGTGTTATGTCTTTTAAATTTTATAATTTACTATTGATTTTTTTATGATAAATAACTATGTACTATGTACAGTAAACTATTTGATTCTGTATATAAATTCAACTACGAGTAAGTCTAAGCACTAAGTTATTCATATATGTACTTACTCTCGAATTAATAAGGCCATCAATATGCAATGCCAGTGTAACTACGTAGCCAATGTGTGATATTACATATTATATTGATAC
>DWMZ01005892.1:0-10658 GCA_018249855.1 Eueides tales michaeli | reverse complement strand
GTTTTAAATGCCGGGGGTGGTAACAATCCGGTCGAGTCTGCCCATGCGTGTTGTCATTGCTGACAACGTGACTCTTCCACTCGTACTTTAGTCGCCTCTTACGACACCATCAGTACCAGGATGATCTGATTCTAAGCCGGGATCACACGGCAAAATCCTACTTTCTGCCGAATATGAGGCATTGTGTGTTGACTGGCGGAACTCAATGCAGCACTTTTGCCTTATTGCCAGAGCAAAGACATGAAATATTAAATTAAAAAATATTAAATGTTTCTTTTCCTCGAGTGGGGATTTTAGCCTAAAGACTTGGACTATTATGTTAGGTTGATTGGTTAGACTCCTAAAATGTTTATGGTTATCAACAGTTGCTATTTTCAATATCAATGGTATCTTTTTGGAGGTGAGAACTTGGCGTTCCAAGGTTTTGTTTTGATTCAAGCATGTCTCTGTTTTTACTATAACACTCAATATTTTGTTGGTTAAACAGAATATTATAGTATGTATATATATTGTGAAGCAAAAGTTACAATAGAGTTAGAGCAGATAGAGTTTCTCAAAGAACATTTGTGTCAAAATGAGAACAACCACAAATATCAATAGATATTCAACATTTAAAATTTTCTTATCAAGCAGGTATATTACAACTCTTCAAGTTAGACAAATTACTCTTATTTTTACATTTATTTATATACAAGCATATGTTTATATTTTGAATCTTAAGTGCCTATCATATTTATAAATGGAATTTAGAACAAGAAGACATAAGTTACTATAACATTACCGTTATTATATATTTTATAATAAGCAAATAATATACCTGATACTCCAAAGCTGAAAACACTCAATGCAACGAAAAATCCATAAAACCAAAATATTATAGCACTAGAAAATAAAGTGAATGTGGAAACAACCCATAACCTGTATAACAACACTCTAAGTATATGATACATTATCTAAGTTCATTAAAATTATCACAAAATAACATTTTTTTTTGTTATATATCTCTTTGTAGTTTAATAAGTAATGAATTACTTAATTAATATAATAATATACAGAAATATCTGGTTTGTTTATATATCAAGAACAATAACAACTGGACGATAGGCTGGATTTATTTGAACTTTTGTAGAAGTTTTTAGGCATAGAAAAGACCTATCATAATTTGTATAAGAAAATAGATTTTGTGGTTTTTTACAGAATAAAATAATTTATGCTTTATATAGCCTAATGATAATTGAAAATAAATTGACAAACGTCGGAACTCGGGTTACGGGTGAACAATGTCATTGTCGCTCCGCTGCGCCTGATGACATGACATGGAATTAAGCGTCACAGATTATTCATAGAATATAAAAATAGAATGTTAATTTGTATCTATTTTTTTAAATTCAACCAATTAATTTTTAATTTCTTTTTAGCTTCTTTCCTGTAATACGAAACAAAGAGATAACGAAAGACAGAACGAAAATTATTGGCGTTACTCAGACATAGGCCGTTTTCTGAATTATCAAAACAGCATACATGGGCCGTTTTCCGAATTATTAAAAAATCGTACATAGCGTACCACAGATGTGGTAAAATTCGTATGACTGACGTTACATGTGACTTGACTAGTTCTTACAGTACTGACGTGCCTGAGCGTCAGCATCGTAAGCATTACTGTGACATTCCACGTTAATGTCACTATCGTCACTTTCCTCGATTACGAAAAATGCTTAAAATACAAGCATCTTACCATCTCAAAAAATGCCCTGTTCGGTTATGTGTAACTTGTTGAATACGTAAGTACACTCACAAGGGATCCGAATTATTAATACAGCTGACAGATGATGGCGCGCTCACTAAATAGGACCCCAGGTTAGCATGTCGTTTCTACTGTTTTGACAATTCGGAAAACGGCCAAAGACACCGTATGACGTAAGGAACGTCTTATTATTTTTATTAATTAAAAAAATAACGACTTTTATTATTTTTTCTTTCCTTAGTGTGGAATAACACTTAAAAATAAACTAAATTCTTCTATCTTATGAAAAGGAAGCTAAACGTGAAGAACAAAATCCTATAATGACTATTACTGCACTCATATCCTTGCACGTGTAGGCAAAACCGAGCGTACACAATCGTGTACGTCGTAAAGTTTATTTAAATTCAGACTTAAACATACGAGACAGCATGTCAGTGGCAGTTAATTCTGAACCGAGGTGATAGCTTATATGATAGCTAATACGGTTCTATTTTTTCTTTTTTGATATATATCAAATGAGTAATATTACTCATTAAACATAAAAGCAACAAAATTTTGATCTGTAAGCAATAAAAAACGTATTCCAAGAATATAATGACGCTGTTTGCGAATAGATTCAACAATCGTATTGGCTTCCTTTTCGACTGACGCTTGATGGTGCTCAGATTTCGTTACAGAGCGTGAAAGTAATGCTGTTGGCCAACTATTTTGAGATAGGATGGCTGCTACGACATCGTCGGAGGCATCCGATTCAATGGTAAATGTTTCTTTATCCTTTATAGAAAATAAAGATGCCTTAGCAATTTCGATCTTAAGAGATTTAAGTCATTCCTTAGAGTCGTTAATAAGGGATTGTATTGTATCTAAAAATGTAGAGATTTGGCATCATGATCAAACATTCCTTCATTTGTTTCTATTTGAAGTAAGTTGATATTTAGTGACATCGTTCATTTTTTTTCAGATTTGTATCAGGATGTTCTTTATTTTAACGTAGTTCCTAGATATTCAGTTTTAATGATATGTTGCAATGTTATTTGGAACACTGCTACGCCATTAGTAACACCAAATGGTACACGAGTAAATTGATATAAAGTATTGTACACACACATGTAAATATTCATTAATATTCTCTCCAGATTGTGCCAATACAATACGTGCGTGTATCTCGGTTTTATATTTATTTTATCAAATCGTTTTATAGCAGAATCGTATTTTAGCATTCTTGAATATCAGCATACATACATATATAGAAGGCGGCAAATGGTTTATAAATAATATTAATTTTTTAGCATCCGAAACTGGATTAGAGAAATCTTCAGTGAGAACATTAGAAATGATTGAAAAATAAGCTGGTACTACGTCCACCTTAAATCAGAGGACGTCGTACCAGGTTCTACATGAAATCGTCTCGGTCAGAGACATGTTGCTTGAGGAAGCGACTGAGAAGTTGCTTGATGATATATAAGAGTTTATTTCAGACCTACTCATTTTATTTGCTAGCCGATAATAGATATCATTATATCTGATTAAATTGAAAACTAAAGACAGAACCAAAATTTTCGGTTTTATTCAGTAACATTTGTACATACGTAGAGGTCTGCCATTGTGCAGCGGCACAAGCGTGTGACTGTAACCGACAGGTTGTGGGTTTGATCCCCATTAGAGGAACTGAAATATTTAATATTTTAAATTAAAATATTTAATGTTTTCATTTCTTTGCTCTGGTAACATGGCAAAAGCAGAGCGTTGAATTCTGCCACTCAATACGTAATGTCTTAAATTGGGCGGAAAGTGGGGAACGGAAGTGTCTTAACACTAGGTTCTTAAGTTTCCTCTGAAGCTATAAAAATATAAAATTAATAAATACAAAAATATTTTTTATTTTTTTATTCTGACATTTAACTTAATGAAGTGAGCATGAGCCGATTAGTTACTATCCGGCGAATTTGTGTGTGACGTGGAGTGGCGGAACGCAACGCTGCGCTTTGCCATGTGACTGCAAAACGAGGATAAGATACCTCGAGTGGGGTTCGAATCCACAACTTGTCACGCTTCAGTGACACACTTGTGTCCCTGCCTCACGAAATTTCTCTTTCTGATACTAATAAAAGATACTAAAATAAAAAAAAGATACAAAAATAAATCAATAAAATAGTAATTTTATCCTTAGTTTGATTTTATTTTCGGCTGCGTAGTACCTATCTATGCTTTTTGCCCCGTGACGTCAATAGCGTTACCGAACTTGGGGAAGCCGAGCTAAAAGAGCTCTAACCTCAGTTTGGACTACCGTGGAAGGTATCAACAATAGAAAACACGGTGTCGCAAGAGCGTCTCCTGTGAGATTCGGACCGCGACTGACGTACACCGCATGTAATGTAGGACTTTGCTTCGCTCAGTCCGAGCTAGGCCTACAAGGTAGCGCTCTTGATGCCTTTTTGGAATTTTAATTGCGGGCTCTTCTCGCGCCTAGGCGCGATTAGTGAGTAGAGGCGACTGATAAAGAATTCTGCTTTATGGCGGACGTAGGATGACACCTAGATAAATAGCCTGATGGACCGCTGGGATAGTTTTGACGAACAAACAGACACGTCGCACGTCTACTGAACGGCGAGCGAAGAGGTGAACACAAGAATTTTTATCGGGGTTGACTTCTACGCACCATTCAATGAGCCAGTCGCCTAAGCGGTCCATGGCCATTTGGAATCGGTCGGCTATGTAGCCTGGGATGCGACCAGAAGTGTAGATTGCGGTATCATATGCGAATAGGTTTGTTCCTCGGATTCTAGGGATATCATGTGTGTACAGGTTGTACAGAAGCGGAGATAGGATCGAGCCTTGAGGGATTCCGGCTCTAATCAGCCTACTAGATGATAGGGTGCCTTCGACCCTGTAGCGAAAGGAGCGATAAGTACTCTCGTGTGATGTGTACGAGACTATCTCGTACATTTGCTGCATAAGCTTGAAAATCTAAATGTTGAGCCAGCTTTGTCTAAGAAAATTGCCACCAAGGTCAGCCTTCTGGATCGAGCCAGTAGGTATTCTGTGAGGCAGTGGACCTGGTGAGCGCCGGAGTGCTTGGCTCGAAAGCCGAATTGTTCGGACGGGGTGAGGATATTTGCTCCTGTTACAGTCTGAAGCCGAAGTGAATAGGAAGTATTTTCAGGAACTTGTTCGTGACGCGATCAGAACCTGGAGTATTTTTTTGGTTTAAGCCTTTGATAATATCTTGGACTTCGTCAATGGAAGTGGGTCGGATGGGTTCGCCTACTGGTGGTAATGGTGCCCATGTTTCAACACGTGTGTTCACCGCGGCGACGTGGGCTGGATCACAAGATTGTTCCGAAGGGGAATATTGACTCTCTAGGTTATCCGCAAGGCATTCAGCTTTTTCTAGGTCGGTTGAGGCTGCCGTTCCGACCAGATGGACTAAGTCCGCCCTTAAACTGTTACTCCGTCTTAGTAGAGTTAAGGTTTTTAAAGGTTTTGGCTAGTTGCCAGAACGCTGTATGTTACGACGTAATAGTGATCTAGTCCTTTTCTAAAGTCCGCGAATCGGGCTCGAACTTGTCTTTGAAGTCTCCAGAGTTCCCTAAGGTTGTCGGGTGAAGGGGAAGTAATTGTGCGGGATCTTAAAGGACTCATCGGGATTTGACGTGATTTCCCTAAAGTACTCATCGAGAGTGTTGCGAGAGTAAGACCAATCGGTAATTGTAATTTTTGGCGGGACACTCAGGTGCTAATTTAGCTATTACGGGTCGGAATTGAATTCTGGAATAACTTCGATAGTTTTAGTTTGTGATTTTAAACATTTTATTTATATAAGATAAGATTCAAGCCATGTCACTTTAAATGATATTGCTACTTGAAATATAATTTAAAGCGACCTTGTAAGAGAATGATAGAGAAACTATTTTCTGTGACACAACCTGTCGAGTATACAGAAACACGCGTGTGCCTCGTGCCACGACATTGTTATATTAAATAAAAAAAAATTGGATGCAACAGAGTAGTATTAAGTACTATATTGCGGAGTATTTTGGTAAACTCAATGGCATTATAGGCTATCAAATAGTTAAAGAAAAATAAAAGATCCAGTACTGTTAGGTGTATACTTATATTATATATACTTATTATAATCATTTTATTTACAATAAACCGTTATAAAAGTGTAAGTAACAAACTGAATTAATAATTGTAAATCAGAACAAAGGTTTATTAGAGTATAATATTCTAAAATTAATTGCATTTCTCTTACTTATAGAGTATAACAAAGATAAAATGTAAGGCCACGTCGATCATAGAAGCATCAGATTTGTACATCTGTTGAACACAGCACGCCGGCGGACCGCACTGCGCGTGTCTCTAAATAACTTACAAGTGATGCACTATATGTGTGTATATGAGTAAACTATTCAATATTGCATTGATTCACATTATAATTAATATTAAACTTTATCTGATAAAAGATTCAGGCTGGTCACCTGACCCGAGTGTCGTCCGACGAGCGGCTCCTACCGCCTGCCTTTGTGACACATAAGTGGAAGCTGGCAACTCGCTCCAACATTCATATATTAACAGAATAAATAACAATCCATTAACTAGAACATTCATTAATTACCTTTTAATTCATAAAAATATTCTTAACGGCCGCAAGCTGAGGCACAGTTGAGGTTGCCAGTCCTAGCCTATCGATTGAATCGAATGGTGGTTGCGACATACACGTTACACTCACTCGTGATTGTTCTGATATGTGAAATATGTGATTACTAGAAAATACTGAAAAAACGTAATAGAAAAATATTCAAGTAAAACATTTGATAGATTCATATAAAATGCACATAAAAGCAATCGTGTCGCATTAATATTAAAAGTTTGAAAACAATAAATAACACTAGACTAAATAGAAACAAAGCAGTAGGCTATCTAACCCCCACCTCCCAGCGAACCCAAGTAAAATATAACAAGTGTAAATATGTAACATTTGCCGGTCGTATTCGAGTGTGCGCTCCGGCGGGCGCTACTTGCCCGTCGACGTGCGCGCCTTCTTGTGCTCCACGAACAGCTCGCGCACGTCCTGCAGCGAGCGCTCGATCTGCTTCACGAAGTTCGACGAGCTCTGGCGCAACAACATTGTCACATTTATAATACTTATAATTAAATAGGTCTCTACGTGCTTTTATAAGTTATCGTAATGTTTATAAACATATCATAATTTTCACTGAATTGTAATAAATTCAAAACAAAAGTTATTGCCAGATAAAATTATATAATAATACACACCGTGATAGGACAGCTGATCTTGCTGGAGACGTGGAAGAAGATCATGTCCTCGCCCACAATGATGTAGGAGACGCCGTAGCCGTCGTCCGCCACAGGGCCGAACCCGCCGCCGGCGCTCACGCAGCGCGGGTACTTCTTGAGGTCGAGCAGGCTAGTCTGGCCGTGCGGCGTCTGGCTGGTGGAAAGGCGCCACGGCTCGTTGAACACCTCCTGCAAGAAGGGCGAGTCCAGCTCCAGGTACTTGGAGACCACGTACAGGCAGAAGAGGTGACGGTCGATGCCGCGGCCCGCCATGGCGTCCTGGTAGCCGAGCTGGTGGCGCGCGGCGGCGGCGCGGAACAGCTCCATTCGGCGCTCCACGGAGGCGCCGGCGTCCTGCATGGCGCGCACCCACGCCGAGCTCTCCAGCGTGCACGAGCGCACGGTCTCGGTGCGGCCCTCGCGGTACAGGCGCGTCATGCTTGCCTCGTACGTGAGGCAGAAGCGGCCCGCGTCGCGGAAGTACGCCAGCTGCAGCGCCATCTGCACGAAGGCGTCGGGCGACACGCGGCAGCTCTTCATGAAGCCCTTGCCGTAGCCCTTGAACGCGAGGATACGCAGGTCCACGTCGCGCAGCAGGCGCGTGGCCACGACGTGCGCGTCGCAGATGGCGGCCAGCAGCGGCGTGGGCAGGTCCCAGTGCAGGCGCGCGGGCGCGGGCGGCGCCGCCTCCACGGAGCCGCGCGCGTTGCCGTCCTCCGCGTAGCCGTGCTCCAGCTCCGACCAGATCACGTACTCCCACAGGTGGCCCATCACCGGCGCGTCCGCCCTGCCGACACAAACATCGTACACATCACACACACCACCCACACCACGCACAGACACGATCGGCGACAGTATACGTACCACGTGTGCTCCGTGTTGAAGCCCACCTGAAACAATACGTACGGTACAAGTTACTTACTGACATTCATAAAACTTTTAACTTTACTCTATATCTATATATAATTGGCCACGCACGTACCGAGCCGTCGGTGCTGAAGCAAAGGTTGAAGGACTTATCGAACCAGCGGTCGTCCCCGGAGCCGTGCAGCAGCACACGGCCGTACGCGTCCAGCTTGGCGGAGTCGCTCTCGTCGAAGCCGTACTCGGTGTCATCTAGACACACGTGGAAGGCGGCACGCTCGATGGCGTGCAGCGAGACGCGGTTAGGCCCGCGCTGGAACCACTCGGCCCGCACACGCGCCCAGTGCGCGCGCTCGCCCGCCGTCAGCGCGGCCAGGCGGCGCTCGCCCTCGCTGGCGGCCTCGCTGACGCGCTCGTCGTCGGCCAGGATGCGCTCCAGCTGCAGCTGGATGTCGTGCGGCGCGAGCAGGCGGCCGCGCGCGTACACCGGCAGGCGGTAGTAGCGGCCGCGACGCTGCACGCTCACGTGCGCCGAGTCACGGTAGTGCACGAGGCGGTCGCTCTCGGCGCCGGGCACGCGCGCCGTGTTGAACGCGCGCTCGTACTGCCACGAGCACAGTGGCACCATGCCCTGCAGCATGATGGGCTCCAGCTCCTGGCGCTCGATGAGGCGCCGGAACTTGAGGCAGAAGTGTATGATGGTGGCGGCGCGCGCCGCCTGCACGCGCGTCGGTCTCAACAGCGTGTCGGTGCCGTAGAAGTTGGAGTTGACCATGAGCGGGGAACGGCCGCGCAGGTACACGTACTCCTCCCACCAGTCCGACACGTAGTTGCTGGACCACCACGACTTCAGCACCAGGTAGCGCTGTAGCTTCACGGCGATGGTCTCCTCGAACTCGCGCGCCAGTCGCTCCACGCGCCCGTAGTTCTCGTCGTCGAGCAGCGGCCGCACGCTGAGCAAGTACTGCAGACAGCACACAATCGAATATGCAATGCAAGCAGACAGACAGAGATCAAATTTTCATATTTAAATATGTGTTCGATGATATACTCACTCTACGCATAGTATCCTTGACGGAAGGCAGCGGCAGGCGCGGCAGCGAGCCCTGGAAGCTGTAGAGGCGCGGCTTGTTCCAGCCAGACAGCACCTTCACCACGCTGGCCCACACCACAGTGCGCAGCGACACCTTGGAGCCCGGCGCTCTCGACTCGTACATCCAGCCCTGCACGCACACGTCGATGTCACGCTCGCACTACTCGCACTACTGAGACACGCTCTCAGTAAAGACAGTAGTAGTATAGCTTACCTTGTACATGAGCAATATCTTGAGGAGGTAGCGCATAAAGAATATGACGGAGAGCCACATGGTTAGCGCGGCCAGCAGGCACGCGACCACCTGCCACATCGACGACTCCCCGGGAAGTACGGCGAGTACTTTCTGTACGAGCCCGAACGGTATGTTGACTCCGCCGAAGTGCGCCGCCACCAGCACCGTCCACAGGAAGTACAGCGACTGCAGGTGTCCCGGATACACGCCATTGTGCACGCTATTCTGTAAGCGAGACGCACGCAAATATTGTAATATCTAAATAAAATATTAATATATTAAAAGCGTGAAAATAATACTTTTTATAATTTAACCGTCTGTGAGCTAAAAGTGAAGGTCACTTTTTACATATATGACTGTGGAGATTACTACCTTTACCGCTAACGAATAAAGGTATAATAATTAAAATAAAAAAATAGTGTATGTGATTTACTAACAAAAAGTAGGCATTACATTATGTTGGTCGTCGCCCGCAACATCGTTTACGTGGACTAAACAATAAAACGTCAAATATTTTATGTTTTCGAAGTTTAGAATATAGCATATATAGTATAGGGTCGAATGAATATAAAGAATAAATGTATACCATACAAGTTGTTCCGCGCTACTTCGCCTACGTCTCTTTGGACATTCCCATAGAGTTTTAGAGCGACACTGTTTGTACTCTCCTATATTCTCCAAGGAGTCTAAATGCTAAGTCCGTCTCCTGTCTAAGTTGCCTGTCGGTCATTCTTAAATACAGGTACAGTCACACAGACACAGATACACACACACACACACAGTGACATGCTAATGTGTACCGTACCATTACCGGCATTATAATCACTGAAACATACTCGTATATAATATTTTAGAGATTACCGAAGGTCTAGATTGTTGGTTCTTCATTAAGTGGATATAGTTAAAGAGCTTCCTCAGCCCGATATCAAAATTAACGATGAAAATTATCTGAGTATACATTATATGGTATGCCGAATATTCACATTAGACAAATTTATTTAGAAATTGTTTCGTTGTGTATATTTTAGCAGTACGTACAAAGGGATAATAATAGTTACTAACGAAATATATAATATTTAATTCTCGGTTTTTCTCACGAACAAGAATTCAAATAAAATATAAATTAATTTAAAAATATTTAATATATTTATCTTTTGAATGTTCAGTTACCTAATATATGTATTTTTGTAGTTATTTATAATATTTTAAGTAATATATGCAATATATAATTCCCAAAGAAAGATATATGATGAGCTCTTGATGCGTCGGTCAGATTGCGCGTCGACTGTAATCTATTGTTATTTCTTTTTTATTTTTTTGTACCTGACTTTAAGTAAGGTATTACGTAGTAATGACGGCTTAATTTTGTTTTTTAATTTTAAATTTAGTGTTAATTAATTCTTTTAACAAAGAATTTCAAC
>DWMZ01005891.1:0-10658 GCA_018249855.1 Eueides tales michaeli | reverse complement strand
TATTTTCTACATTAGCGGTGACATGATCTATGAAAAATTCTATTTCATCAAATTCAGATCAAAATTCAAGCATACTGTCATAGTTCATGAGATACAACCGGGTGACTGACGGACAGACAAACGGACGATCAGTGGTATCTTAGTAATAGAGTCCCATTTTTCCATTGGGACACGGAACCATAAAAAACTAAAAAAATCTGGGTTTCTACGCCAAGTGCTATAGAAAAACACATACTAAAAGCTATAAATTATATAACCCTAAACTCGATTGGTTTACTAATAAAAGTGAGAATTTAACTATTTAGAATAGTGAAATTCTGGCTCCTGCTCCTGCTCCTTGCTCCACCATCAGACCAGCTCGACTATACCATATCGACACTTTAGCTACCTAAAATGTTTTGTCAAGTTTTAAGACGATGTATTAATCATAAGCAGACCAAATTCAGTTTATATATTTATTTGTGTTAAAATCAATCACCGGCAGTATGTAGATTCGTAATATGTACATATTAGGGACCTTATATTACTAATATAGATATTTCCTTATAAAGACTTAATTAGAAAATGCAAGGTTAATGTAAGTTCCGGACCTTGTACAATAAGGTGATAAAAATATGGTTGCGGATCAATTGATAAATATTTATCAAAAAAATTGTTGGATGCATAATGTTTATTAGCACCGATACATGCATTTTTTTTGCAGCTTCAAACTGTATCTCGCACATGCCTGTGTAGGTACAGAGAACTTGAGAACAGAGTGTTAAGACGCTCCGTTTGGTTTCCGTTTTCGTTCCGTTGCAATATCAGCAACAATTAATGTTCGAATAATTTTCATATTAGCTATATTTTGCATTGATCCAATATAGAACTTACTGCAATGCTTTAAAACGTAATCAAGTTAAATTAATCATAAAAACCTGGACCACAACCATAAACCAAATTACTCAATATTTAATGATATCAATAAATAATATTAATTTGATGTTTAATAATAAAATTTATTATTGCTCTTAATATATTTAAATTAGAATTACTATAAAAAAAGGATTAATAAGTAAAATACTTACTCTTTCTAAGAACAAATCATCGTTTTCTTTGCTATCAACGTTTATTATATGCACTTCTGACATTGTGTGCTTGCACGCTTATTGTCGTAGACAGCCACTCAGAAACTAATAAATTGTATCCACCGTAACCTTTCCCTTATATAGTACCCCGTATAGGTTGTTAATAACGTAGATCAAGCTAGCGATTTTCTTAATTTAACAATGCTTTATACATACATTAGACAAATAGTTAGAAAATATGTAGGTAGAAGCTATCTTTGTGACATTTGAAAGATATGTTTTTGTGTCTTTATTACTTCAATATGTAGAATGTATATAAATGAAATAATATTGTACGTACCTTGATAATTATTTTTTGATTTTTATAGTATATAGGTACTAAAAATCGTTTAAATATAATAAATAGATTAAATAAGAGATTACTGCTTATATAAGCAGTAATCTCTTATTTAAGCTAGCTTTCTTTTTTACTTATTCATAAGCAATAACGACGTTTCAACTGCTAACGTGGGTTCCGATTTAGTTAGCGCGCCGACGTCTGTTCGTATTAATAATTCGGCTAACTTGTGATTGTGCTTACGGATTCAACAAGTTATACATAACCAAACAGAGCATTTTTTAATCAAATCAAAATCAAAAGCAAGCATTTTTCGTAATCAAGGACAGCGATGATAGTGGCATTGACGTGGAACGTCAAAATAACGCCAATGCTCACGATGCTGACGCTCTGACCACTAAGCACTAGTCAAGTCACATGTGATATCTAAGTCCCACAAATTTTACCGCATTCTGGTACGCTACGAGCGCTGTGTGAACAATTCGGAAAACTGAATTACTCAGACGTTAGTGCTAATCACCACTAGCAACAATGAATGGAACCATTTTTAAGAGTGTTCTGAACAGTTCTATTTTGCGAAGGAGAATGTGCAATATGCTCATTTTAAAGAACCTGTCCTTTTGTACATTCTAAGTTCTTTATGGTCTTTGTTCATTTGTTCATACCTTAACGAACGAACGTAACGCCTATATATTTACATTCTTCTATATTATTATTATAAGTGTTTTAACTGTCTATAAACAATTAAAATACTTATTACTTATGCCAGAATTTCACATTTGTCCTTTGTGGCATTTTAGAAAAAAATAATATTTTTTCAGCTTCATGCAATAAAATTCATTCTTATTTATAGATATAAAAAGTCATAACAATAAACAGAAAAAAGAAGCAAAATACTCCATTAGAACAAGCAGTCGGGACGAATTTACATTATAAAATATAAATTATAAAACATAACAGAACGCTTTATAGAATTATTATATAACTTTTATTATAATACATTCTAACATTATGCTACATTCAATTTAATGATAAATACTATTAATGATTGATTTACATTTAAATAGTAAAGAAGTGAATGTATTTACTTTATAAATTGTACAAATTTAACTTTTAAAATTCAGTTTAATTCATTAAACTTATACAGATTATGATTTGAAACCCTCAGGCAGTTCAATATAATCACCAAAACCTGACACTTATGAATCTCATATTCAAATCACTACTGGAATATTAGAGAAGTGCTAAGTTGATTATACATTTCTGCATTATTACTAGTTAATAATAATGCGACAGGTGTTTGCAATAACAGCCTTTTGTGTGACTTGGATGAGAGATTGATGTTTAGAGTGACCGGGATAATTCCTGTTGTTGAATTGGCCTAGCAATTGTACTTTAAGAATTCAAATTATTGAAAGTTCACCATATTTAGCCATTTTATCTGAATATGTTACAGAGAAATTATGTGTGTGTTAGAATGCCTAGCACAATATCTATATTTATTAGGTCAGTTATTTTATATTTCTATGATATTAGATTATGTCTGGTCTCTTACGACGGATCGTTCCGTCGGTAAGTATAGTCCTATCAAAATAAAGCCTGTTACAGCTTGAGGTTTGTGTTTATTAATAATAATTTCATCATAACAATTAATCATAAACATCATCAAATAATAAATTATTATACGACGAGGTTTCTCATTTTTTTTGTTTTGCTAAATATTAGTGAATAAATAATAGATTTACAAGCTCCGGTATAGTTTCTTCAGCCCAATAGCAATAATAGATTTACAAGCTCCGGTATAGTTTCTTCAGCCCAATAGCAATATCCGTGGAGATCTATTTGTATATTGTATGTAATATACTTCTTATAATTCCCAGTCTCTTTTATTTGGTCTTGTATAGCTAGAAAAAAGTAGGGTTTCACCTTCTGTTTCAAGAAATAGTTCACCTCTATTCAACCAGGCGTTCAAAGTTATTTTGTCATTACATACTCGTAACATTTTGACTGACTTCTTAAATTAGGGCCCGTCCTTCTGTATCCCAGGTAGGACACATTTCAACGGTATGTTAAGCATTAAATTAAGCAGTATCTATGTCACAGTGGCGGCAAATCGACCACGGTGGGACGCTCTCCGACGTCCAATCTTATACAAATAAGGTAAGCCTTCCTTTATTCCTTTGGCGTTAGGGTAAATAGTGTTAGGTTATTGTATATTCCTGCAATTAATCCTTGAAATCATAACTGTTGCGAATACTATAAAATGATCTAAGTCTCTGTTTATTATATAGGCTATCTCTACTCATTTACTATTTCTACTTATGAAAAAGAAACTTCTATACGCAGGATGGCAAATGGCGTTTTATGTACGTAGTTGTAAGAATATTTATAATACGCTGATGATGTATGCTCAAAGAATAGGTATGTCAGTATTGCCTTTGTGGTGGAAATAATTTTGCAATGTATCTTTAATCTTTTTATCAATATCTATTTTTCTCACTTGTAAACATTTTATGATTGATATAATCTCCGGAAGCTTATTGAAAGTTATTTTTTCTATCCGTCCCCTTCGAATAAATTGAATTTACATTTGTCTATGGCTAATTTTATATTTGTGTCATGGCTGCTAGTTTAAAAATTACTGAGGCCAGAAGCGTAAAGTTTAAGGTCATCCATATCATTAGACCGTTTTCTGAATTATCGAAACTGTAGAAATGACGTTTCAACTGTCAACGTACGGTCCAAGTTTAAGGTCTGAAATTAGCTGCGAGTATACTTTGTGAATATAAGACAAATGACAAAACTACGTGGTATTACCATACCTTGTATCATGACCATTTCGTTATCGGATAGCTTAATTATAATTTATGTAAAAAGATTTATATATTTAGGTGAATTACGTTTACGGCAGTCATGAGGTTGAAAAAAAAACCGGATAATTATTAATTCTATAGATATTAAGACAATAATTATCTTAAAACTAATAACTGCTTAATTCGAAGTGAGATGAATAAGGAGTGATCTAAAAAATATTACTATTAATAAAGTAAAATTCAATAATGGAAATCTTGGAAATTAGAAAAATGGGACATTGAAAGGCTAATACGGGGAACTCGCGGGGTTGTCGCGCGGGAAGCTTCCATTAGTTTGGTCCGTCAGCATATTTGTGGGATTAGGGTTACGTAACTAGTTCATACATAATATATTTAAGTGATAAAAACAAAAATATTATGTTTTAGTTGTAACGAAGACAACCATCTTGTTAATTAGTTGTTATATTGTTGATGAAGTTGATGAAGGCATGATTTTATATGTTATTGTGCAATTTTAGCCGGATCCCGTTAATACGTAGACTCCTTAGGTATCATGTAATTTATAACTTGTCACACAAATGATGTTAATGAAAATAGTGGTTTTATAAAATTGTGTATGCTCAAAAGTAAATATTTATATTCACATGTAGTATTACTATGTACCCTGTGTAAAAAAAAATGAACAAAAAATGTATTTTTAGTACTTCTATATTCCCAATTTGTAACCATATATAGTAGGGCAGGGCGGGATCTGCTTAGCCATGGGGTCATCAGCACCGCCTATTATATCACGCTTAAAATATTTGATACAATCGAGCGGAGGGTTGGCAAGACCAAGCGCACGTTGCTTTAGTCACCGGCAAAGAGTAACATAAATATACTAAGGTAAGAAATATACTATGGTCACCGGTCGGTGTTGGATGCAAAAGCGTAATGTTGCTAATTTGGCACCAGAAGTAAAAAACTTTACTTCATTGAATTTTGGGCTTAAAGTTACGAATTCCATCGCAACACGGACGTCAAGTAAGTGTATTTTAATTTAGAGATGGCTAATATAAACGTTTTTAGTTTTAAAAAATAAACTAGTTTTGGGGTAACATCAGTAAAGATGTTTTAAAACTAGAAGTAAATTAAGACATAAATGGTGGAAGTAACCGTAAAGTGGCTAAGGATAATAGAACCGACAGAACTACGCTTTCGAGATATGTATACAAGTTAAAAGCAAATGCGGCTTCTGATGTATTTAAGGAGTACACAAACGCACGCCAAGTGTCTTCAGCTGAGCAAGAAAAAATATTTAAAGATTATCTTATAAAATAGGCGTCTGTATTTTATGGTTTAACTCCATTAAATGTAAGTAGCTTATGAATATGCCGTTAAGCATAATCGAAAAATATTCAAGAGTTGGAATACTAATAAATTAGCTGGAAAAGATTGGCTTACCGCTTTTCTAGAGAAAAAGTTGCCTATCAGAAACGCCGAACCGACCACCAGGTAGAAAGAGCAACGTCGCTTAATAAAACAAGCGTTGGTCTTTTCTTTGACAAACTGGCCGTAGTATTAAACAAGCATAAATTCCCGCCTTCCAGGATATGGAACTTCGACGAAACTGGTATTCCAATAGTAATAAAGCCGGGTAAAATAATAGCAGCGAAGTGAAAACATAACGTAGGCTCTGTAACGTCAGGAGAACGTGGCACTAATGTAACTGTGGTGGTAATACGGTTCCTGTGTTGTTTATATTCCCTCGAAAGAAATTTAAAGACCACTTTATATCAGATGGACCTCCAGAATGCATAGGACGCGGTAATGGAAGTGGTTATATAACAGATGATGAATTATATGATTTTATGTAACATTTTATCAACCATGTTAAACCAACACAAGAATCTCCAGTCTTATTAATGTTGGATAATCATTCGTCACATCTAGCAATTAAAACTATTGAACTTGCCAAGGAAAATGGGGTAGTAATGATGTCATTCCCATCGCACTGCACCCATTAGATACAGCCGCTAGACATCTCAGTTTATGGGCCATTTAAAAAATATCTCTAATCGGCATGCGTCATGCATGGCTTCGCAGCAACCCATGCAAGATTATTTCAATCTATGAAATACCTAAGCTAGCAGCAACAGCTAGCCAATGGCTATGACCCCGACAAATATAATGAATGGTTTTAAGAAAGCAGGCATTTGCCCTTATGACAGCAACATTTTCTCTGAAGAAGATTATATGCCACCATACGTGACTGATCGGCCCGAAACACAATGTCAACAAAAACTTTCAACTGAGATCGAGACTGAGCTTCAACCCTTCGCTTTTGCAATAACAGCACCTTCATCATGTGTTAAAGTGGAAGTTGAAACATTTGTGCCATCGCCCGTTACTGTATCAGCCGTTCTAGAGCCATCAAATGAGAAGGAAAATCGAGAACCAAATATTGAATTGCCATCTACATCTGGAGATATTGTTGCTTTTCCATCATAGCTTATGAGACCATTGCCAAAAGCTCAAAATGCAACAAGCACGAGGGAAAAAGAGAAGTTATGCTGTTCTAACAGACACTCTCGAGAAGAATGCGCTGACATTAGAACAATGTAAAAAACAAACTAAAACTAGCAATAACATAAGATAAGTCCAAAAAAAACTGAGAAGAAAGCAATTCTTAAAAGCAGCGCCTCAGAATCTGATGAATAAAATAACACTAAAACAAATAAAAGAAAAGTCTGCTTCTGGTGCCAGTGCAGTTTATGTTTGCATAAACTGTGACAGTGAATAAACCAAAAGTATAATTAATTTTGATTATATTTCTATAAGAAAGTTTAAAATTTTTTTTTTTTGAATATTTTGTTATTTTATGTTGTATTTTTTTATTTTGAAATGAATATATTTCAATGTGCAAAAGTTTATATAACCCACTGGCTTGAGTGACCCCGTAGGAGAATAAATAACCCCTAAGGGTGGCTCAGTTGACCCCGACTGTGAGGTCCAATGAGCCACACACCATTTTTCATGAAAAGGTCAATTAAGTATCGTAAATAAAGAATTTACCAAAGTTTTATGTTCCAAATGAGTAGCCAAATAAATAAAGAATTGATTTGAGACTAAGCCATTTTTATTGTTGTCTTTAATAGTACCCTTAACTGATTCGAACAAAATCCTGATCAAGTGACCCGGCTCTGACCTACTGTGAGCTCGATATGTTATAGAGCAAAGCGCGGCGTTGAGTTCCGCCACTCAACACGCAATACAACAAATTGAATTTCGCAGTTAAAATGCGATTCGAGGACAGAGAATCTTGATACTAGGTCCCAAAGTTCCCTCCGCCTACCCTGTCATGTGCGGGATACAATTCTCTCAGCGGGGAACATTCACCAGCTACAAGTGATGTAGATATACTTAATATTCCATGTATGAAATGTTAGACCTATTATGAGCGATGTGGCAGGTAAATCTTGTGGCCACCGCTTTTTTAATGATTATAAATTAGTCTTTCGATCGTGGCTTAAGGTAGAAAGTAATTTAGTTTTGTTTTTCAAAAATAACCAAATCTCAATTTAAAAATAATACATTTTGGCACCCCTCCTATATGTTATAAAACGTTTCGCACTAGTATAACAAGATTATGAGGGTGTCGTGTGAGGGGCAAAAAGAAATTAATTATTATTATCATTTGTTCGTTCTGAGAAGAAAGCAAAGCCCAGCGTTAAGTAGCCCACTGAAGACGCCGTGTCTCAAATGACACCATATTGGACGGTGCGTGAGTTTGGATCTTAGACTTCGCCTACTCTGCTGAATACGGAATTCAGTGTGAACCTTTAAAAATATAGATTTACAGCATCATACTCCTTTTTCCACTTAAAACAAAAAAAAAAACATGGCAAAGATGACTGGATGACACCGTCGAAATTTGATACTTTGTAAACAAATATTGAGATATAGATATGATATTCCAAAAAAATGTACACTTGTCTTCAACCACATAGGTACATAGTG
This sequence comes from Eueides tales michaeli, assembly GCA_018249855.1. Taxonomy (NCBI): domain Eukaryota; kingdom Metazoa; phylum Arthropoda; class Insecta; order Lepidoptera; family Nymphalidae; genus Eueides; species Eueides tales. Next base: position 2,442 of record DWMZ01005891.1, on the reverse strand, counting down.
ACCTTTATTTTATTTATTCACGCATATCTTCTAGGTCGCATACCAAATTATAAATAAACATTTTTTTAATACTATATTTTGTTGTGTATATGTTATAAACAAGCCAAGTACAAATAAAGTCAATATAAGGGAACTTTACCTTTCTATAGTTAAAAAGATACTGTTTCGTAAGTTTTCTCTAATAGACAAAAAAATACAATGAACATTTATATACAAACACTTGTAATTGATATACTAACTATTATTTATTATATGAATACTAAACATTTCTAACGTCATGTCGTAAAAATCATCTTTTTCGATATTCCATCAATATCATTTACCAATCAATTTGTGGGCAGAACAGAAAAAAATACTTGTTTATAGTAAAGTATCCATTGACCATGGAGTAAACGCGGGCAAAACTGCGAGCAAAACTTTAGCTAATTTAAATTCAGATTTTATAACCCACTTTTAAGATTCACCTCAAATTCATTACGTAAGATATAATAAATAAGAAGAGAAACAAAAACTCAAGTAACTATTAAAATACATTTCATATTGTATATTGGTAGTATTAGATTAAAGTAAGCATCGTGAAAACCTTTTCGGATCTTTTTTGTACCTTTATTGCTAATATAATTAGGTATGTCGTGGCGCAGCACCACAAGCGTGTGACTGTAACCGACAGGTTGTGGGTTCGATCCCCGCTCGAGGAAATGAAATATATAGTATTTTCAATTTAAATATTTCATGTTTCATTTCTTCACTTTGGCAGTAAGGCAAAAGTGCGGCGTTGAGTTCCGCCACTCAACACGCAATACCTCAAATTCGGCATTTGCGAAAAATGGGGAACGGAAGTGGAACAGTGTCTTAACATTAGGTTCCCATGTTCCCTCTGCCTACCCTGCCACGTGCGGGATGCAGTGTGGAGTTGAAAAAAAAAATAAAAAAAATTATTGTACAAGCTATATTAATTAATTCGTAGGAATTTCCTTCCATACGCCACATATCTGTAGAACAATGTAGAGCAATGCTCCCAAGTTGATACGACATGGGTACCTTCAAAAAACGCATCTACCTCCACCTTAAAAACCGGCAACGCACCTGTAGCTCCTCTGGTGTCACACGAGACCGTGGGCGGCGGTGATCACTCACCATAAAGTGACCCGTACGCTCGTTTGCCTTGTCTATTGTAGTCCATGGTTACATAAAATTTGCCATCGGTTACATAAGAGTTAACATTTTGCTGTTAATTGAGGCAGAGGCGTGATCACATTTATAAATATTTTATTATTCATAAATCCATACATCTCCATGTAGGATTCCGCCTGTCGCTGTAAAACGTGAGGCTGATCTATAAATCGCAGTTAATTATTATCTCTAAATCCGTTGAAAGTTGAAAACGACCTGTACGTTGAACGTTGAAAAATACCTGTACCTACTTAATTTCATTTATTATAAAAAATATGCCGAATAATAAAAAGTAATAAGACAGAGAAAATTATTACAAAGTAGATTAGTTATGTGAAATAAAACATCTTTAAGATATTTTAATGTTTATTTGAATGTTTCAATCAGTTTACAATAAACAAGTCATTCGTATTCTAAAAGAGCAAAAGTTAGGTAAAGCCTTAATATAACAATATTTCTCACACAATATCGTAGGTTAAATAGAAAAATTACACAAATCATAAATCGCAAAAATTACACCATGAGCATAAAAAGTTTCACATCATGTTTTTAATAATGGTCTAACATTAATATATGTTAAATTTAGAATGACACATATATTTTGAACATTTTAAATGAAAAGAAAAAAAAGAAATGCATTCCTTACTTTTAAATAAATATTACTTATTCGACGTATGTTAACTTGTATTTAAATAAGCCTCTTCTTCTATAAAAGTAAAGTATATAATACTAGGGGGCTCCGCCCTCTGCTCGCTTCGCTCGCCAACCCCCGGCGCTCCGCCCCACCTCACCCACGCAAACGAAAATTAAACGAAAAAACAAGTATCAATCAATGAAAACATCAATAAAAATAAAATATAATGATCAGCTACTTAATTCTATACCTTTATCAAAAGCAAAAAAAAACAATTTACATCTTGATCCAAATTCATAAAAAAAAAATATATATATAGGGTAAACCACCCAATTGTTGGCACTTTAAGACCCAGTTTCAGGTTACTTTGAAATGATATTACATTAAAATCTCGTTTATATGTGCTACTATGTATAATATGTAGCAGTGGTAGAAAAAATATATTAATCTTTTGTTTTTATAACCGTTTTATGTGATTGTATATTGCAAATAAAATATTTTATACTTCAACGCAAGAAAGTACAAAAGGACCTATTATTGGCATAGAAATCCTAACTATTGGCCTCCACTCATCCAATTATTGGCATGTAGTTATAGTAGCAGATTGGTATAGGAAAAATAAAACACTGTTACAC
>DWMZ01005890.1:0-10658 GCA_018249855.1 Eueides tales michaeli | reverse complement strand
CTACATTAGAACTTGCTGCGACTTGTACTTGTGTTTGTTATTGTTGCGTACCTCTATAAGAGAGAAACTCAACCCTTATACCTGCATTAGCGAGAAACTCGGGTTAGTGAGAAACCTCTATAAGCGAGAATGAGATTGTGCTCCCTTGAACTCTCGCTTATCCAGGTTTGACTGTACATATAAAAATAAGGCATAAACAAAAAAAAATTAAAGAATCATTCGGCTTTGTTCCATACAACAGAGTAAACTAACTGTTAATACATACCTACTGTTCCCTACTTTCTGCACAATTTTTAAGACACTGTTCTTGCCTACCAGAGTGGAGAAATCAAAATAATTTAACATATGATAACTATTCTCTTGAGCGGGAAACGAACCTGTAACATCGATCTACAAAGACCTCAACAATTATAAACATGTATTAATGTAAACATTGCTAAGTTCACACCAATATTTTTGAAAGTGTTTTGTTAGACATCTTTAATGTGTTCACACTAGGTTAACACAAGGTTCCCAGAGTCTCCCTTTCTACCCTGCTATGGGATACATCGTTAACCAAAATGAAAATATCAAAAATATATAAATGTTCTTTCTACCGTACGTATTAACAAGTAAAGTTATTGATTTCGCAACCATATATCCTCATAGTACTAGAATCACAACTTGGACTTTGTGGTTTAAGTGGTTTTTGCGGTTAAGTACCTACTGGGTTGCCAAAACGGTTTCTCTTGAGTATATTATTAATTATTTTAATATATAAACATTACAGAATTGAATATTTAAAAGATTATCGAAATCTTAACTTAAGGTCTTGATTTAATTTTTAATTTATCTTTATTTCTATCATCAATGTTATAAATATTAAGTATAAAAATAGTTTTTTTACGTATTTAGATTGTCTATGTCTATGTAATCTAATCTATGTATTATACGTTTTAGTATAGCGGTGACATTTCATTAAACAAGACTTTTTTTTTACTCAAAAATCCTCAATATACAACTTTTCAAACAGGAAAAAATACCTTTTTGTTAATCCAATACTAGCAGAGTGGATATAAAGATTAAATATGAAATTAAAAAATGTAGTATTCAAAATATATATAAAAAAACATCACTATTTAATAAAACATCCCTGAAGACATGATGATGTAAGACAGTCGTTTATATAATACATTACTCTAAATAAAATAGTTTAGAAAAATAGACATAGTGTACCAAAAAGGCAACGCGAAATATTGGTGTTGCACGAAACGAAAAACGGAACGAGAAAGTGTGGAAGTAATTGTCTCAATATCAACAATAGGTTCCCAAGTTCCCTCCTTACACTGCGACGTACGAAACACAGCGTGAAGCTAAAAAAAAAAGAACAGGCATCGTAATTAAAAGGCGATAACAATTCGACAAACATATTAATCGCCAGATCAATTTTAATCGACAGTAAACTGTGTATAATATATAAATGGCGTCGATTACCACAACTCGTGCTGGACATTTAGATACTCTTTAAATATACTATAACTTTTAAAGTTCACGGCCATAAATATTATAGAAGTCAGTTTGTTTCTTCGTGGTAATTACCAACATTGAAATGTTGTAATATTTTTTTATTACAAAATCCTGATAATAGTTAATCGCTTCGCTTTAAAGAGCTAATATTTATTGGTCATGACTGACACCTGTCACATTTGAATATATTAAATGTGAATAGTGATTACTGGCCAAATGGCATGTCAGGGACGCCACAATCAAAAATGAGAACAAAGCAAATATACGAAAAAAAAATCGTATAATAATAATCATAATCATAATAAAGTATCAGATTACTTAATTATAATAAGTTAAAATTGTCTCCTTTTCTCTTTTCAAATATGACATTTCGGCCATTTTTCAAGCAACAGCTTTCAGTGTTGCCAGCTATACATAAATAACTTAACCAATTTTAAAACTTAACGTAACATCCAAGTCCCTTTACGCTAAATTAATACCATATAAAAAAAAAGTCTTCAGAAATATATACCGTACAAGCAACACATTTTTCCTTTTACTAGTCTAAATATCAGTATATATATATATATAGTAATAGCGTTTACAATTAAATCAATTAGCACTCGGTGCGGGTCGGTGAAGGACACTCGCACTATAAATAGCCTGTGACAACGCACACGCACACGCACGTCGCAGACAGGACTGACTGATAGCGTAATATCAATGCAAATATTAAATTATCATATCGTTATCAATATATATAAATATTTGTGCCTACATTAGTCAACTATAGTGAATAGATTTTTTTGTGGCGCCACGAGGTGTACAAATTGTTTATAAATATAAAATAAGGAAGTATATCAATATTTTCACGCATTTTCCCGTAAATCAGGATAGGCGGAATGTTGAGAATCTTTTGTTAAGAACCCTTTTCTCCGCATTCCGTCCAAAGTAGAGTTGCACGTGAATCACAGCGTCGCGCCGTGCTTTGTCAATTAAAGCGGGGGTGATAAAAATATTATTTTGCCCTATTAGTTAAAATAATAATAAAGTTCTTATCTTAAGTTTTCATTATATAACTTCACGTATCATACCAATTTTAAAAATGTATAAAAATTTGACATCTTTTGACGTTTCTAAAATTAGTATTTCTCTTTCCAAAATGTAGATTAATATTTACGATACTATCTAACACGTATTATTTTTATTTTAGCTTTTAGCTTATTGTAGGAAAATTAGACATTGACACAAAATGATAATTTAAAATTAAAGTACAAAACAAATAATTTATCTTTTATTACTCAACTACGACAAAAAAAACACTATGCAAGAAAAGGATCAGCTATTTACAAAGACGTTCATCCTCCAATTTTCCTTTTCTCCTGCAACTTATATAAATAAATCATCACCAAATTGAATTGCGTAACTCAACACCGCATACGCCCTAGAAAAAATTTTATAACCCAAACGATTATACATCATTGAATTAATATTAATAGCTAAAATTGATCTATTGAATATTTATACTGGTCATAACAGAAACTCGCAACAACCGTTTCGGCAATATAATTAACTAATCAAGGCCAACTGCCTATAACTATGTATACAAGTGGCCGGTGCAATGCTGTCTCACTGTAAATAATGTTCTTCAGTTTAATAAGACGTCCTGCCTGTTAGATTGAAATATTTTACACTCTCAAGGCACAGTCGCCAACTGCGAACGCCATAGCTGTAGATTCGATGCCCATACAGGGTAATATTTGCCATAAATAGAAACATAAAAGATAATTTAAGGCCTATCACAAGCGTGTGATTGTAATCGACAGGTTTTGGGTTCGATCCCCCGTCGGGGAAATGAAATATTTAATATTTTCCATTTAAATATTTAATGTTTCATTTCCTCGCTCTGGTAGTAAGGCAAAGCGCTGCGTTGAGTTCCGCCACTCAACACGCAATGCCTAAAATTCGCGCGGAAAGTGGGGAACCGAACTGGAAGGTTCCCGGGTTCCCTCTGCCTTCTCTGCCTCGTACGACACTCGGCCTCGATACAGCGTGAAGCTATACAAAAAAAAATCGAAGCTATATAAATAAAATTTTATTAACTACTTCCTATACTTGTATGATACTATTAATAAAGCACTATTCATTAATCACAACTTTGTGTAAACTTTAAGACGTGCCTATGAATATGTAGAATAGAAAAAATATATATATTTTAAATTTTAAATAATTAAAATATATTTTAATGTTTAATTTAAATTCATGGTATGTGCATCGGTATTCGACACTCATATTCAATAGATTATACAAAATATGTAATATTATAGTCGGCCATTTTGATGCGACGGCCATTTTGTACTGACAACAATATTCATTATATGTGAATTTATTGTCATCAAAACTGAATCCATAATTCAAATTTCAGCTCAATCGGACTCTGGAAACTGGGTCAAATTGAGCTTGCTTTATTGCACATACACAAACACACATGCTAGTGCGGCCAGTACAATAAAAGCTATTTATCGGTCATGTCAAAGACATAACATTCTTATATATTCGAGACATTGCGTACTGAGTTCCAGAACTAAACACCACGCTTTGTCTCTTGGCCAGAGCGCCAAGAAAATTAATCCAAAGTGAATATTGAACAAACAATGTCAAACAAATCAGAGATGCTGCTGAAACTAAGGTATTAATTTGATAATAATATCTCAATACAATTTTTAATATAACTTGTAGATTAATATATATACACCAAAATAAAACTTATTTAATAGATCTACACTAAAGCCCAAACATCTACATTAACATCCACATTTTACGACACAACCGTACCCCCACGGCACTTCCTTTCGTGTCTCCTTCAAATTTAATGGTAATCGTGACTTATTTAAGTTAATCGCGCTACCGACTGCCTAACGCCGAGTGCCGACCCAAATCTTTTGAGACGAGCTCGCCTGGTGTTACGTAAGGTGATGCGCAAACAGAGACATCAATGATCGCTTTGTAGTCGCTCTTTCAAAGGAATACTACGCGTGATGTTACGACAGACGATCAGTGATATGCGATGTATGTATCCTTTGTATAGAGTATAGTATATTATATTCAGGCCATTTTAACATATTTTGAAATGTTACTGTGATATAGTATGTTTAGTTGCGGAACTAAACACCGCTCTTTGTTGATATCAGAACTAGGAAATTAAAATAATTTATTACCCCGAGTATCCACTCGGGCCAACAACTAACGCACTTACACTATGCCGCTACACAACTCCGAAGTTAAAACCCTAGACGGAGATGGAAAAGAAGCAAGGAAACTAATATTATATAAAGCTTAACTAGCAAGCAGACGATATCTAATGACATGTTATTTTTTCGATTTTCAATTTTTTTGATTGAACCATCTATATTTTAATTTAAATGTGCTTTTCGTTAGCGACCGTTTAGAAGATAAATTAAAAATAAATAATAATTAATTTCCATGAGAAGTACTTTCCTCTCTTACAAGTGCTTCTTATAATCTTAATTGAATTTATCTCAGAAAAGTAGTACTTGGAAAGATTAAGAAAAACGCCGACGTCCTCTAATTGTTGTAAAGAAATCAGGGAGTTTGCACGAAAATTGAAAATTCCCAAGATTTCTCTTTGTAATTCTTAAAACATTTAGATTTAAAATAAAATAGTATTTTTTGCCTTTTTAGCTCATCACCAAGTGGCCACTTCACCCAATATCTACACTGTAGTGTAACTTTTTATCAGAATAAAGCAAAAATAAATCATTATCCTAAGTGGAATTTAAGAGGACCATTAATCCACAAAATTCTACATTAATAGAGTAATCGTTGACGCGTTAACGGTAATTAAATTCGCGTAGACGTGATTTCTCATAGGGTTTCCTAACTCACGTTTCGGGCACGTTTCTTATTAATCCGCACTAATCTATATTAAATACTACTTTGGAACTGCCGTTGGCGTAGGTTTATGTCGATTTAAGCCACACATAAGAACAAAAAGCTACAAAACTGATAATTCTGCAGATATTATGCTCGTATCAGTACGAAATTTTACATATTTTTTATTATATTATATAAAAAATTAAGCTATTCAAACAGAATCTATACCAATATCATACAAGTTATGAAAGTTTGATAAAACACCCAAATCTTTATATCTACAGGAGCATATTAAATACTATTTTTATATAAGCCAATTATTGAAGAAGGCTCTCTGTTATATTACAAGCTAAATGTTTCAATTTAACCGACTGCGATCAGAGTTGACATCTGACATTTAAAATAAGTCAAAAATATGTCACTGTCATATAGAACTCCTAGTTCCATTTAACCATGCAAAGCCGCTGTCAAAAAATAATAATCCTAAATCTCTTGAATCAATCGTAAAGTCATGTGAAGTCGACGATCAAATTACAAACACATTTTATTTCAGACAATCTAATCGAAAACAGTTCAGACATAAAATGATTATAGGCAAGAGCAAAATTTTATCGAGCTTCAATTAAGTTTGGGGTGGATAGGGACCCTCATTTAGTTCCTGATCATCTGCTCCTCTCGAGGGTAATGGACGAGATCTTAATGATGTTAATCCACCTCCACGCTGCCTGCCAGCCAGCCGGGTTTACGTGATACAAGTATATATACTGGGCCAAACAGTATTTTTAAATTATCTAATTATGGGTCAATATAAAACTTTATTATTTATTACGTAGGATTTAAAATATAATAAGAAGTTTTAAATTATAGAATATAATTAAAAGTATCAAGCTTGGACGTTTACGATGGATATCACATGTGGTAAAAATGAAGGGAAGTTACAACATCCAAAGTTTTACTAAGCTTAAAACCATATAAAAGTGAAACCGAGGTAGACCAAAGGGGTAGACCAGGCCTGGTAAGTTATGAGAACTCCTAGAGTAGTTAATTGGAGAGAACGCCAGAAAAAAGGCATTATGGAGAAATTCCTGGACCAGGCCAAGGTCCACCTGTCCCGTAACGTGATGCAAGTTGCCTGATGGCATATGCGACCTCGCAATTTGTAAAATATTAATTTTTATTATTAAGATAATTCTTTCCTCCGAATAAATTTTGACCGTCTCTTAGTTTGTTTTCACCGGGATATTATTACCTATCGGAAACCTAAGTAATTAAAATAAACATTGAAATATACGTAGAACTTGAAATATAAATGAAACACAAACCTAAGAAGTATCTGCTATCCGCAGCCGAACTATCCGCTTCATAACATGAACTTAAGTAATTAGAGTAATCATTTATATTTTAGTAGTATTTAGTAGTTTTCTTTCCTAAGTGTGGAATAACACTTTAAAAATAGTAAAAATATTTATATTTCAATAGACAAAACCACATGTCTTTACTTATATAAAATATGTATATATTCCTATTATGTATAAACATATTTATAAAAGTAGTATTAAAGTGAACTAAAACAAGTATTGGTCATTCACATTAGGTGATGCATCAGATGTCACGACTTGTTGAATACATTGACCTCGTGTAAAGATGATCATTTGATAAAAAAACTGTATGTTTTATACAAAGAGAAGCTATGTTTTTAGCTTCTTTGTCTGAATTTTTTTTGTGACAAAAAAGTAACGTAATGTATAATATTTAGCGGCTTCACGCTTTTCAGAAATCTTAGTGTTAAGACACTACGTTCCCCAATTTAACGTGAGATTTTTTAGTTAAAATACTCCATACCTATTAGGCCACTTCGATTCCCCATTTTCCGCCAAATTCTGGGAGCATTGCGTTTTGAGTGGTGGAGTTCAACGCCGTGCTTTGCTTCGTTACCAGAGGGGAGAAAGTAAAATATGAACATGGTCTTAATGGGATCGGAACATAACACTAGGTACCCGGCCCTCATACTAGCACGCGTGTGCGTCAAGATATATGTGATGGACCAAAAATTAAAATATCAAGAAGACATTACTGCTATTCATCACAACCGAGATAAGGCCAATTCAAAAGAAATTTGCACAAATTCATCCTGTTTAGATATATCCATGAATTTTCAAGCACCTGGCAGATTCGCAACTGATTAGATAAATAAACACTACTCATACATACCATTGGCTAGTACATAGTAATACAATCCAGATGAGAGCCCAATTTAATCGTTAAAGAACTTTGTAAAATAGAACGAGAGAAAAACAAAATAATTAAAGGTGAAATCTTACATCTGGTGTATAAACTACTGACTAGACCAGACTTTTATTGTGTATTTTGTTCTTTCTTTTATAATGCGATCGTGGTGCAGGAGCAAAAGCATGCGATCATATATGCGACTGGTTGTTAATTCGAACTCGAGGAAATGAAATATTTTATATTTTACTTTCTCCGCTCTGGTAACGAGGTTGGACTCCACCACTAAAAACGCAATGCTTCCAGAATTTAGCGGAAAGTGGGGAATCGAAGTGTCCTAATGGAAATGGAGTATTTTAACTAAAGTTTACCGGGTCTATCTACCCTGCTGTAAGCTGTATACAGCGTGCAGCTTATATATTATACTGCTTTTACTATCAAGAAGATGATAAGATTTTTTTTAAATAGTATTAAAGCAAGACAAGTATTACTCACACCAACAAAGGTCAACCTCCTGTTCAAAAGTGTCGAAGTAATATTCCACTTCAGGCATTGATAAATCAATGAACAAGTCCAACATATTATTTCTTTCAATAAATCACAAGACAAAAAAAAAGCCGCTGAGTTGTTTGCCAGTGCTTTCTAACTTGAGGATATATTTATTTATATTAAATAGTTTGACAAAAAACTGTATGTAATGTCTTGAAAAATGGACGAAAATACCTTGCTATAAGAAAAAAAGCTTAAATTCCCTGAAGCTGACTACATATATACGTAGTGGGTACTAATTTTTAAGTAAGTAAATATCAACATTTCGTAAGACCCCACAAATCAAATGAAACCTAAAGTGGGGCACATAAACAAAGCAACAGATGCGCGATGCTCATCAGGAAACTGTCGCTCTTCACTCCCGCATCCACGTTATAATCATAATAACTCAAACGCTCTTAGAAGTATATTATTTAAATGTATTTCTTTATAACTTTACTCTAAATATAGCAGATTAAGTTCTAAACAATAAGAATAAGAATATAATTTAGAGCGTAGACTTTACAGAAAATGCTCTTCTCAGCAGAGCTGCTTTTCGCGCCAGTGACAACTTACTGTAGGACTAACAGCTTTACACCCTACCCCGCACATGGCAGGGTAGGCAAAGGGAACTTGGGAACCTAGTGTTAAGGCACTATATTCAGTTCCCCACTTGTAGGATTAACATTACAGACATTTCTATGTAACTTGACCATTCAAAAGCAATGGTCTAATGGAATATACCTTGCAGAATACTGTACATGAACAGAGTGCGAACGATTTTTAGTCAGTAACTAGTATTTTAGCCACTGAATTATATATATTTACTTACTCGACTAAATCATATATATAAAAAAAATATGATCAGCTTTATCTTCTTCTTGCTTTTTCACATATATCTATCTGTACCCGTGTATTTTTTTTTAGGTTCACGCTGTTTCCAGCACGAAGTAGGGTTGGCAGAGGGAACCCGGGAACCTAGACCTAAAGCACTCCGATCCACTTCCGTTCCCCACTTTCCGCCGAACTTGAGGCGTTGCGTGTTGAGTGGCGGAACTCAACGCTGCGCTTTGCCTTATTACCAGAGCGACGAAATGAAACATTAAATATTTAAATTGAAAATATTAAATATTTCATTTCGTCGACTGGGAACTACTGAACCAAGAACCTGTCGGTTACAGTCACACGTTTGTGCCGCTGCGCCACGACAGGTCAGTGTAAATAAATGTTTTATTTCATTTATAAATGATAAAGAAAAGATTGTGTTTTCTCAATGTCAGCTACTGAAACACATACAGTTCGTCTCGATAGAAATATTTATACACAAGTAAAGCTAATCCGCTGTTCCGTCAATCAACACGCAATGCATCTAGAGTTGTCTTAATAGAGTATCTTAACACTAGGTAACGTCATTCAGCATGAAAGTAAAAAAAAAAAGCAATTATCCTTTTTTTTTCTTAGCTTCACGCAGTATCCCGCACATGATAGGGTAGGCAGAGGGAACTTGGGAACGTAGTGTTAGGACACTCTGAAAAATTAAAAATATCAAATATTCCATTTCCTCGACCTAGGATGGATTCACAACGTGTCGCGTTTACAGTCATACGCTTGCACCGCTGCGCTACGACAGGCCTCCAGAATTTAATTTAACAAAACACAAAGATAAAGACTGAAATATTTAATATTTTATAAGACAAAAACAACGCTATCTATACCATAGAACGAAAATTTACGAATACTTCCCAAATTCCGACGCTACCTAATTTTCGACATTGTTGACAAAATATACTCAGGCGTGGAACAATATTGTTATTCAAGGCACGTAATCCAAAGCCCAATAAATATAAGTTGTACTACATCTTCATCTATACGTAACTATAGACTAATATTACAAACCTGAAGAGTTGAGGCCTGTCGTGGCGCAGCGGCACAAGCGTGTTGCTGTAACCGACAGGTTCTCTAGGTTCGATACCCAGTCGTGGAAATGAAATATTTAATATTTTCAATTTAAATATTTAATGTTTCATTTCGTCGCTCTGGTAATAAGGCAAACCGCGGCGTTGAATTCCGCCACTCAACACGCAATGCCTCAAATTCGGAAGAAAGTGGGGAACGGAAGTGGAACGGAGTGTTTTAACACTAAGTTCCCGGGTTCCCTCTGCCTACCCTGCCCCGTACGGGAAACAGCGTGAAGCTAAAAAAATAATTTTGGAAACCATTCTCTAACATATAGTAATCGACTAACAAATAAATAAGTTTAAAAAAATTGCTACAAAATTTTTAATAATTTAAAGCTCAAATTTTAATTTTCAAATAATGGTCTCAAAAGTGATAATTTTATCTGAACAAGAAAATAGTAATATAGTTTGAGCGGGCGAAGCCGCAGGCAAGTCGTTACTTAACAATAAAACATCAATTCTAATCAATACCAAATTATATAAGGTCAGTACTTGGCACAGATAGGCGGTGCAAGCGTCACGGGCGGGTGTGGCAGCAGGTACCCCCCGCCTCAATATCCGCGCTCC